>JARYGA010057477.1:0-29210 GCA_030545235.1 Helianthus tuberosus
CCGTTGTGCATCGTACGCGTTCGGTATGATTTATGTAACTAGTTTACATGAATTAACCGAAACGGGTCAGACCTTATCATTTTCACTTCAAAATTCAGAATGTGTTTAGTTTACCCATATTATACAAGTCTCCATACTTGTCGGGTCAAAATCACATTCTAATCCGGTCTTCGCTTAATCTTGCGTTTTAACCGTAAACCTTTCCTTAAAACTAACCGGTCTAAGTTACAACTTAAATAAGATCCGTTTGGAATCTAATAGGTTAATAAAACCTTCGTTCCAGATTGAGAGCCCCAGTAAAGGTACTTGCGCTTGCTGATTTGAATATACGGCTGAGAATAATATTACATTTTAGCTCAGGTAAATACTTTTAACTTATTTTTCGTTATACGGGCTTGGGATACGGTATTATAAAAATACCGCTTGGTCGGGTGTAGAAACCTTTTAATCGGAGATGATTAAATTGCATAATCCCGTTTTAATCAGTATTGCTTGATAACAAATAACATTGGGGGTTAATGACCGTGTCCTGGATATCCTTGGCTCATTTAAAAAGTGTAAATGGCCACAACTTAAGCACAAGGTGTAGGCATAACACCTCCTGTTGCGTATGTAAAAGATAGACTCACTCGTGAGGTAACTTTTTGTGAGTTATATTTGTGGTGTGTCAATTAATCTTGATCGGTTTGTTTAATCACCGGCCCTAAATGTTGGACAAACATGTAAATCTGACACAAGATTGTTATTAATATAATTGTCCCAAGTTATAAAAGAATTTTTGTGCCTTGTGCATTTAAATCAATTTTCATAAGGATTTTCAAAAGAGTCAGTTAATTGTATTTACTAGTGTAAACTAACGTATTTTCCAAAAAGGTTAAGTGACAGGTACTGTACGTAAATTGGCTGGGAGCTCAGGGCGTTAATAGGGAATCTTGCAAGTTCTAAACGTCTAAAGTCTGTTGAACTGTGTTTATGTTTCTGTTTTAAGATCCGCCTGTGGTGGAAGCTCTCCAGACCCGAAGTATAAGAATGATAAGCTTCGTACCACAGCTTGAATAAGCACACGACTAGTATGGAGGAACGACCTTTTGAACCCATTAACCATATTTCAAATTCTATACCCAAGAATTTTGAAACTTCAAATGAGAAGCCAACATCGGAGGAGTTCATACCAGCTGTCCCTGAAGATCGAGCTTCAAAGATAATACCTATGGAATCAAAGGACTCATATTTCTTACCTCCAAGTCTTGGAACCCCAACTTGGATTATACCTGTCCTGACCTTATTCATGGTTCATATTATTCAATAGCCATAAAATCCTTGGATTCCGCTTTTGCAAAGATTCTTAAAATGGAAGATTTCGACTGCATACCAAAATCTTCAGTATTCATACCGCACACAGGGAACCAAGGAGAAACTTTCAGAATTAGAATGAAGAAGGAACTTCCTTGTTATATTTCATTTCAATAGTAGTCCCTATAAGGACATACATATCTTTTAAGTCCCCGCGTGGGCGAATTTCTTTGTATAAGACCCGTTTAGGGCAATTATTGTATTTTTGAGGCTTTCTATGAAAAGTTTCCTATGTTACTTTGGTATTAAACAGTATACGTATGTATTATATCCTATATCAGAACGTCATTTCAATTTATGATTGCTCTGCCATTGTATATCAAAGAAAATCTTAGAGGTATAACCTAGCCTATATGTCATTTTCGACATAGCTAAGATGGTAAAGCCTTTTTAAGATAATAGATCCTTGTTAACACCTAAGAACGTGTTAACACTCTTGACAAATGTGGTTCGAGAAAATCACAATAGTCATCCTTATATTGGATTCTTCCAATCTCTTATCTAGCCTAGTGATTTAGAAATCATGGCACAAATCATCTGATAAGATGATCATATCATAAACATCCCTTAGTGATGAAATGCCTACGGGCTATATCTATTGTCCTAAAAGACAAAAGACAGTTCTAGTCCTTGACTCTCTGCCAAGAAAGGTAATGAACTATGTTAAAACCTTAATGCCTCGATCCTATAAGATCATGGCTTATAAATTCAAAACTGTCCTCGTGATAAGGCCTTTTGTGGCATTTCAATATCCCTAATAGCTTATAGCTGGGTTAATTATAATGAAAATTTAAAATAAACCTGACTATCAAATTTACCAAGTATGGTCTATTAATACCATGGTTAATGAATCATCGAAGATGATGATTCCAAAATAAACTCCTAAGCAAAAATTATTGATAGTTGTTTTAGAGAAAACAAGCTTCAGTATGTCTGAATCAGATGAAGTCAACAGTCATCCCAATATGAGGAATGACAATACAAGGATGAATGTAACGGCTGCAGAGTTATAGACAATGATAGATAATGCTGTCACTCGAGCCATTGACAGACAATTTAAAGAATCAAGTGGTGCTCGCACCAGGAATCAGTCTGCACCTCATACGGAGCCACCTTCTAAGACACATATATCTCATAAGGATGATTCTCACCATTCATCGAATCAGAGAAGTGATCCATCCAGACAAATTGTGCTCAATCAGGAGCCACATGTTAAGACCTGCTCTTATAAATACTTTGTCTCTTGCAAACCAAGGGACTTCACTGGAGAAAAAGGAGCCATCGATTGTACGACATGGTTGGATGAGATGGACACAGTAGTAGACATCAGTGGTTGTGCAGAGCAGGATATTGTGATGTTTGTTTCACAATCATTCAAAGGAGAAGCGTTGGCATGGTGGAGATCATTGATCCAAGCCACGGGGAAGATCCTACTTTATAACTTATCTTGGGATCAATTCGTTGCATTGATCAAGGAAAACTTTTGTCCTCAGCATGAGGTAGAAAAGATAGAAACAGACTTCTTGACTCTGGCCATGAAGAATTTAGATTGTCAGGCATATGTGACAAGTTTTAACACTATGTCCCGCCTAGTTCCCTATTTAGTCACCCCTGAACCTAAACGCATAGCGCGTTTTATTGGAGGCCTAGCACTAGAAATTAAGGGAAATGTCAAGGCATCAAGGCCTACCACATATAGGTCCGTGGTGGACTTATCCTTATCACTCACTTTAGATGCAATCAGGAATAAGTCTGTTAAGGCTTCTGGCGAGAGAAAAAGGGAAAGAGAAGAGGAGAACTCTCATCAATCTAACAAGAAGAAGAAGGGAAGTTCTGAGCACAAGAAAGATTATGAGTTTAGGAAAAACTCGAGGCAGTCTAATAACATACCCAAATGCGGTAACTGCAGAAAGCAACATTCTGGAAAATGTAAGATTAACCCAAGTGCTAAACTGTGTGGAATTTGCAAGACCAAGGGTCACAAGACTTTAGATTGCAAAGAGTTGAAGAACGCGACTTATTACAACTGTAACGAGGAAGGGTACATCAAAACCAATTGCCCAAAACTTATAAAGAAGCCTGAAGAGGCCAAGAAAACAAACGCGTGAGTCTTCCAGATGAACACCCAGGAGGCAGTACAGAATGATAACATCATAACAGGTACTTTTCCTCATCAATGATGTGTATGCGGGAATTTGTTGATACTGGTGCAGATAAGTCTATTGTGGACAATAAATGTTGTGAACTGATGTATCCACTTGTTAGGACTCTAGACATATAACGCGAGGTAGAATTGGCCAATGATACTTTAGAGACTGCTTCAACAAATCTTAGATAGATATTTTATATCTATTAGGAATCACTCTTTTCTGATATCCTTATGGCAAGCTTTCAAGTTATCCAAATTCATCAATATAATAAAGACAGATGTGACATTTTGATCCCCTGTAAAAAAGGTGATGGACTAGGTCCAAACCTTAAATGCCATTGATGGTCTTTTATGGCCTAGGCTAAGTATAAATGATATATATTTAAATAACATTCATTAAGAATGTTCGTACTATATTAGCCTGTATGGTTTATTGATACCATGGTTAGTATTGTTGGTGCATTTAGTGTCTGTTAACTACGTCTTAATTGAGTCTTAGGTCTAGATAGAATGAATGAACACACAATGGGTTAGTATTTAGGATTTTAGATGTTAATATAGGTGAGTTCGCTTGAAATGACATTATGTCATGTTCAAGCGAAACCAAATCATGTGAGTTCACTTGAAACCGAAATGTGTCATCTCAAGCGAACTAGCTTCAACTATAAATAGGTTGTGTGTGTCGTCATTTGAAGCGAACTTGTGTGTGTGTGAGAGACAAGGTGCTGCCAAAATTTCATCAGAAATCATTGTAAAGTCTCAGAAAAGCATTAATAGAAAATAATTGAAAGGAACAAGCTGTTGTGACTTTGTTTACTTTGATTCCGCCTCTGTAAACGAAGATGAACTGCCTTAGCTGACTGTTTAGGGTCACAAACACGGTCCAACAAGTGGTATCAGAGCTCAGGACAAGGAGTTTATACCATTGCAGCTTGAAATCATCGGATTTTCTTACTTCTACTCATTCTTTTCTGATTTGGACATATTTTTACAGTTGAAATGGCCTGAAACTCATATATATCAAGCGAAATAGAGTACGTACAAAATGGATGATCTATTCATGAATCCGTTTAGCGATATGTATGCCTTTGCTGGAAATTCTGGAGATAATGCTTCACCTAGCAACACCAATGAGAACACGCCGAATACGAAGAAAAGTTTATCGGATGCTCTAAGTGTAGAAAGTGCTTTCGGAACTTATAACAAACCCCCGAAGTTGATGGCAATCGAAGAGTACAGTCGGTGGGCCAAGAAGTTTGACGATTGGTTGAGGGCCTTTGCTTATCTACGCTGGAAGAGTCTAAAGAATGGATACAATGATGGAGGCAAAAATGGTGAAAGCTTAACATCACCTGACGAAATATAATCGTTTGTTGCTGAGCAAAAATGTATTGCGTTGCTGTTTCAATCTGTTCGAGAAGATATAATATCTTTGATTGAATACACGAGTGCTAAAGATCTCTGGGATAAGTTGAGAATCAAATGTTTAGGAAGTGCAGAAATAGTGAAAAACAAAAAGAAACTACTTAGAAAAGAGTTTGATTTGTTTGGGTGTTTAAAGAATGAATCAGTTTGTAAAATGATTGAGAGGTTTGGGCACCTAAAGCTGGAGCTGGCGAGACATGAAATTTTCTATTCTCAAGAAGAGCTAGTTGACAAATTGTTTGATTCATTGCCAGATGAGATGGATTGGCAATATTTTGCTTTAATGTTGAAGAACACTATCAAGCTGCCAGAAGTGTTGACTGTAGATTTTCTGATTGAAAGACTAGAGAGTCACAAGCTGGAGTTAAGGAAAACACACAAAGTCAATCACTCATCTTATCAACAAAACTTGGATTTGTATTATCCAAAAAGCATGATGCCAAAGAATACACCTCCCAAGACAGCGTTTTCTGCTGAGAATTCCAACACTTCAAGCAAAGAGAGTCAAAGCAGTGGATTTCACAGTGGTTCTTTATCACATTCAAACCATTCTGATGCAAAGAATTTATTCCAATGCAACATCGCCGTAGACTTAAAGAACGCTCAGAATTTCAGCGAGGAGTCTGCTAAACAACAGATGGTTTTTCTAGCGTCGGTGCTGGAATCATATGAAAGTCTTGTGGTAGGGAAGATTGGCAACACCAACCTGACGAAAGAAGATTACGATCAGATAGATCCTGAGGAGATGGAACTGATCGACATAAGGTGGTGTATGGCCAGTGCAGTTCGTCGAGCACAGCGTTTCATGGAGATAACTGGAAGAAAGTCTATTGGTGGACCATCTACTAAGTTAGTGTTTGACAAGTCTAAAATGACATGCTTTAAGTGTAAACAGAAATGTCATTTTAAGCGCGAATGTCGAAACGCGTATGCTGATGAGTCTGAAAACCCGTTTAGAGAAGATTAGTACAAGAAAGCGATTTATCATCAGAACAAATCGGAGCCGCCGAGAATGAAGCAGCTTGAGGATAACAAAGAGAAATCTAGAGCTCTTGCGGTGATTCATGACAATGAAGGTTTCGACTGGAGTGAGTTGTTACCTGAGGAGGATGCGGTTGGATATGCATTCATGGAAAAATCTGAACCTGTTCCTTGGAAAGACAACAGAACTAAAGAACAGAAGTATGGTCACAGAAAGTTGATAGCTCAGAACAAAATGATCAGAATATCTGGTATCTATCTTGAAGCAAAAAGAGCAAATAGATAGGATCCAGACAGAGAATGTTATCTTGACCCCCAGGGAAACATTGTTGTTGACTATAACACTCTTGATATGGAAACCATAATTAAAGAAATGAAAGAAGAAGATGATTATTGGCAAAGAAAATGGTGGGGAATCGGAGAAGAGGAAGAAAAAGAGAAGCCAAAGAAGGTTGATACTGGAATCATTGACACGACACAAAAGTTGAATACTGAAAACATGGGAAAGATGGCTGATAAGGTGCTGGCTGCTAAGGCACTTGAGGTAGACACTAAATCCGTCTCTGAGTCTAAAAGCCTGGTTAGTTCAAACGCGTCAACGACTGAGTCAGGTAAGAAAGTAAATGGTGATGTTGACTGCAAAAATTGCATCAAAGAATGCAAAGTTTGCAATACAAACACTTATCTCAAAGGTAAGAAGATTGATGATCTGACTGCTAGAGTCAGAAGTGTTGACGATCAAATTCTTGATCGTGATAAAATGGTGAAAGCTTCAACTGAACGACTAAAAGAATTAACTAACAAAATTGAAAATGATAAAATTGATCAAGAAAAGGTTAGAAAAGAAAATGAGAGGTTAGTTCTTGAAAATCGTCAGATTACTGAAAAATTTGAGAAGCTTAAAAGCACGGTTAAAGATAATGATGATAGAAACGGTAAAACATATAAAGAAAATTGTCACTTGCAAAGTGTTTTGAGGATCAAAGAAGAATTAATCAATCAACAATTGGATGAGATTGCTAAGTTGAAGCTTCAGTTTGAAGAAGCTAAGATTGAGAATGAACGTATAAATTTGAAATTGAACAGTTACAGCTCTGCAAGCTTTGTTTTGCAACACATTGTTCCCAAACCCATCGGGAAAAACAAAGCAGGCGAAGATGTATACTGTGATGGAACTGGGGTTGGGTTTCATCAAGTTCCACCACCAGTTCTAGACAATTATTCGAAAAAGCAATCTGGGTTGGTTAATCTTAAAGATGAAAATGAAGTGAAACTTCCTGATTCAATTGATGTGACATTTTCTTCATCATCATCTGATGATAGTGTTCAAACTGAGATTGTTAAAGGCATGGCTGAAAGTGTTTTGGATAGTGATTCAGCTGAGGATGAAAAATGTTTTCTGGATAAATACATTCCGAAACAAAAGTCCAAAAACAACTTAAATGAAGAACTTAATCTTGTCATGTACAGGATGTTGGGATCGGATAAGTTGTATTCGGATTCTGAGTTTCCTTTGGAGAATGTAAATGTTTCAAAATTGACAAATGTGTTCAAAATGGTTGAAATTGATTTGTCTGTAGTAAAGAGTTTGAAACAAACAAAAAGGCAAATGAATTTTGAGAAAGATAAAGCTTACTACAAGAAACCTGTAGTTCCACCACATTTTTATAACAACAATCGAAACCAATGGTCGGGTGGTTATCAGGGTGGTAAGAATTATCAGAAAAAGAATGTTCAAAACAAAAGGTTTGCTGAAAAGAAGGTGTTTGTGAATGGTTCAAGTTCACTTTCTGATGAGGAAAATGAAATCTTTTCAAAATCAAATGAAGAGTTCTTTGAGAAGAGGGCCTCACAACCTCAGTCTGAAGTCACAAGTCGGGTAGTTGATACTCGTACATGTTTTAGATGCAACAAAGTTGGTCACATTGCAAGAAATTGCACCAACTTCAAGCCTAAGACTGAAGTTGTTGAAAATCGAAAGAAGAAGGTTGATGCAAAAGGAAAAGCTCCATTGGTTGTTGAGAAAATTTTGAAAAATGAGAAAACAAAAGTTAAAATTGAACCTGTTAAGAATGTGGTAACTAAAAATGACAAATTCTATAAACGGGTTGCATCATCTCAACAAACATGGAAGCCAAAAGTGGTTGACAAGAAAGAAAGTTCATCTAAACCAAAGGTTTCAGAGAAAGAAAAACAATCGTCTTCTACCACTCCGGTAAAGATGAATGTTCCTTTGGATTATTATGAACAATTGGAGAAACAATCTTCTACTCCAACAGAGAAAAAGAATGTTCAAAAGAAAAATCAAACAACCGGTCCACTTAAGATAGATGAGTTTATCTTATATTTAGGTAGAGTATATGCAGGTAACAGGTATCCCCATGGCAATCAAAAATTCAAAGTTTGAATCAGAATTTGAGCCCTAGCTGATCGAGAGGGAGAGTCTGTGAAAGGGGGAGTCAGAATTCTGGATTAACAATCAAAGGGGATATTGTAGATTAAAGTTTGTAGATAAAGATTGAGAGAGCTTTTACAATGTGAAGAAAATTTGGAGAAAGACTAAGACTAAAGACTTGACGCCGAAGACTTCGTCAACATCCAAGGGGGAGTCTGTTGGTGCACTTAGTGTCTGTTAACTACGTCTTAATTGAGTCTTAGGTCTAGATAGAATGAATGAACACACAATGGGTTAGTATTTAGGATTTTAGATGTTAATATAGGTGAGTTCGCTTGAAATGACATTATGTCATGTTCAAGCGAAACCAAATCATGTGAGTTCGCTTGAAACCGAAATGTGTCATCTCAAGCGAACTAGCTTCAACTATAAATAGGTTGTGTGTGTCATCATTTGAAGCGAACTTGTGTGTGTGTGAGAGACAAGGTGCTGCCAAAATTTCATCAGAAATCATTGTAAAGTCTCAGAAAAGCATTAATAGAAAAGAATTTTAAGGAACAAGTTGTTGTGACTTTGTTTACTTTGATTCCGCCTCTGTAAACGAAGATGAACTGCCTTAACTGACTGTTTAGGGTTACAAACACGGTCCAACAAGTATATGTTAGGTCATCAGGATGATGAATAGCGGTTGCTGGATTGCAACTAAGTAATTGTTTCATTTGGTGTTAGAAACAAAGTCTCGAGTATGACAAACTCGGATAAGACAACCGTCAATTGCGCCATTGATGATGCGACACATGCAAATGATGCTACAATTGTGAACCTCAAAATTAACAAAGATGTTCTTCAAGCTATGATAGACGCAGCTGTTGGAAAAGCTGTGAGAAAGGCCGTGAAAAAGTTCAGAGAGCCCAATGCTACTTGCTCCAAATCCCATTTAAGACTACACTCCCTTACTCACGAGAAGGATCTTGTTCATACTTTGGATGCAAAGAATGAATTAAAAAGGAAAAGGGAGAAAGATAACTCCCATATTTCTAAGAAAAAGGGTAAGCTTGAGCAAAAGGAGAACAAACAAAAGTCCAACAAAAAAAAACTGTATGCAAGACCTGCAAAAAGCGCCACCTCGGGAATGCAGATTTGAATCTCAACCTCTACCTTGTGGGATCTGCAAGTCTAAGGAACATAAAACGTTGGATTGCAAGGACATAAGGGATACAGTCTGCTTCGGCTGTAATGAGAAAGGCCACATCAAGACTACATGCCCTAAATCTGTCAAAGGAAATGCGGCTAAGGATAGAAAGCCTAAGAATGAAAGTGCTTAAACTCTCCTGATGGATGCCATAAGTAGTTCATAACAATAATGACATCAGGTACATTCCTTATCATTTATCAGCAATATAAATGCTAAGAGTTCTGTTTGGCTACCAATAAATCCTTCATAAATTATAAGTATAGCAAACTCTTAAAATCTTCCACAAGAACCCTAGATATTAAGTGTAAGGTAAAACTTACAGACGAAAATCATAGGAACCATTTATTCTGTTCCTGTCAGAAATCTTCAGTCGTAAAATTCTAGAGTACCCTCTCTCCAGATGAAGTACGCCAGCATATGTAGTTTGATATCTCTTTGATTTCTATCAATTGCGAATACCAGACTGTATGATGAAAGTGCCATATGAGGATTGGTGTATCTTAATATGTTCCATAGATTGCTTCCATGCCTGATCAGTATGGAGGTTTAATGCATGGAACCACAAAGATATTCCAATGGTCATATGGTACTAAAGTCGGCTAATGGTATTCAAAGAAGATATCCAGAATGGAATTGTCCAAGTAAGTGTCTCTGATTAAGGAATCCGTGGACTCGTAAAGTAAATGTGTCACTTATCTGACACAGACAATGATAGATGAACTGGAGCCTGAGATTTGGAAAATCTCTGTAACCTCCTTGTGTTTTGATTATCTTCTCCAAAGACTACCCTGTTTAACTCCTGAAAGGCAAGTAGAGTTAAGATTTATATCCCGCATAGGGCTGCATTATTGTGAAATCTCCATGACGATTAGTACCATCTTTATTGGAAGAATCGAAACTCAAATTAAGTAAGTTTTAAGATAAAGGTTAATAAAGCCTGATTCGTATTCTGAAAGCTCCAATAGTATTAATTAAGAAAGACGGTTCATTTTTGCTTAAGCATTGATTACCGCAACCCTACCTAGGCAACAATTAAGAATCGCCATTAGCTGCCTAGGATCATCGATTTGTTCGACTAGCTGTAAGAATTATCTATTCCTTAAGACTGGTTTTAAACAGTGGTTGGAATAACCATCTCACCTTAAATAAGCTTTTCTATAATAGACGTTATGTAAGTATCAAGGCTGCTCCTTTGGAGACCTTGTATAGATGGAATGTTAAACATCTATTGTTGGGCAGAAGTTCGGTAAGTCTAAATTAGCATGACCTGAAATTACCTTGGAAGCAACGAATAAAATTATACGAATTCGTAACTATCTGAAAATTTGCCAGTAATCGGCGGAAAATCAAGGATTAATGAAAGTCGCAACCCTCCTAAGTTATTGTTAATTATCATGCTAGTTAAGCTCTGGATATATAGAATCATTCGAGGAAATCGAATATATCAAGATCAAGTAGCATATAAGCTAAAACCTATTTAAGGAGCTTGGTGGAGCTCGCAATGTGTTCCACACTTGTGATTTAAAGATATGGCTAGACAATAGGTCAAGAGCATTGTCACATGATGATATGCGGATTAATAAAAAACTTATAGTTTGTGGTGAAATCAGCATCGATTGAGGATCGACAAGATTTGAAGCTCCAAAAGGATACATGTACCTCTTATAAAGAACATCTTGGGTGCCTGGAGGGGCCCGAGATAAGCTGTGGAAGATTGAGTCCATTTTAACACAGAAAGTACTTCCATCATTTGAGAAAATCTCAAGGTCGAGATTTCTTTTAAGGGGGGTGAGGATGTAACACCTCGTAAAAACATGTCCAATAATGTATTGACACGTGTAACAACCCTAATAAAGTCAAACATTGAATTTAAGGGACTAATTTTTTGAAAAGTCAAAAACTTTGATTTTGAAAGGACTGGAAGTGTTATCATGCTTAACATAAGCCTCTGAATAACGTTACACGGTAATCATATTCACAAATGAGCCACTTGTTGATCGAGTGTAGCCGTTTGCGTAATTAATTAAAAGTTTGTGCAATGAAGGGTTAAAAGCGTCAACATGTTAATTATTACCTCAGAGTGACCTTTTAACAAACCGGGAGCTTCATGATATTTGATTATACTCCCGGGAATGCCAATTATTGGCCGTCTAAGGCTTTTATGCCTTTAAGTGACGTTACGCGCAACTTTGCAAGTTTAAGGGGTTAAAAGCGTCAATATGTTTTAATTATACCTCTGAATGACCTTTTTACGAACCCAAAGCATCGTGATGTTAAATAATACTCCCAAGAATGCCTAATATGGATTAGATAAGGCTTCGATGCTATTAAACGATGATATGCGCAAGTTTGTGCATTAGAGGGACTATTTGCGTCAAACTGCAAAAGTCTGCCAATTCGTTTGATATCGAACCTTCTGTAATATGATCATAAGTTAAGCATGCCCTAAATATCCTTTACATAGCTTATAAATAGGCTTAGAAGTGTTTGGTGCGCAAAAAATAAACTTATTTGATCAGCAGGGACAAAAAGCATCAAAAAGTGTATAAGTTTGCATTTTCGCGCATATCTTACATTCTGAATATATCCGGACATCCAAAATTTTTTGTAATCATTAAAATATTTTATTTTAGTGTGTGGCATGATAAAATTCCATTCTTCGTGTAATTTGGATCGTTTTTCGTGTCCGTTCGTGTTTCGTCGTAATTAGCCGAACAACGCAACCGTACGACGAACTGAACCGACATCCGGCATATTTTCAAGCATGTTTTATGTTCCCTATGTTTAGGCATCATAGTAGAGCCTTGAAATGAGGTTAACAGTCCTTAAATGAGTCAGAAATGACATTTATCAAGTACAGGGACTGAAACTGCATTTTCTGAAAGTGTTTGCTGATCTGGCCAGTTAAGGCGGGCCGCGTAAGACTCTCTCTGAGTCTATGCGGGGCGTGTAAACCCATCAGACCTACAAAAATAGTTTTTCAAACCAGCAGCTGGGTTTAACTGAATTGCAAATGGTTTTTAAACAACCTAGGGCCTGTTTTGGGCACCCATAGATTACCAAAACAATGGGTAATACTTGTACGGACCAGATTGAAGCTCGTTTATCGAGTAACGATCCTAACGGTTCTCAAAATCCTATATATACTCACTTGTTTTTGCTCACTTTTCACACTTCATTGCATTTATGCTCTTGCTAAGGACCACTCGTAAGTGTTCCTTTCGTGCTTAGTTCAATTGTTTGGCTCTTAAAGCCGAAAAGTCAAGCGTTTGCGATAAACGCTATGACTTTTAAACGATCGAGCCATTGTTCGCAACGAACATGGTTACGTGATCGTAATTAGGTAGGTATTAAACCCTCAAAAGGGCACCTCCTAATTACCACGTTTGCTTAGTTAATTGTCGGGTCAAAGTAATTAAAATAAAAAGTCAACGAGTCGGTTTTTAAATAAAATACATAACTAATGATGTAAAGGCAATAAAATCAGTTTTTGTCACTTTAATAACTTGGTAAATATTAATTGAACATGTCTAGGCATGTTCAAACCGACTATTCTAAGTTTAGGCTCGGTTCGGAACCGAAAGTTGCAAAAGTTGACTTTTGCTTTGACTTTCAGTTCTGACCCGATTTACCTTAGTTTAGTTATGCCTTAGGATTCCTTTAGGACCATATTATAGGTTAGTATAACCCTCTGAGGTTATACAACTTGGTTCCATAGAAATCCTAGTTCATTGCATGTTTCCGTTAAATGCCTAAAAGTTGACCATTATGCTCTTTTGATATTAAAACAAGATTTTTGAAAATGTGAGAGGATAAAAACCTTTATTACTGATATTTAAGTATGTTCTAAAATTTTGACATCAGTTTATGGTCTAAAATGAGAGTTATGCTCAATATCGTAAATGAAGGCCTTTTATTAATTAAACAGCATATTTGATATAAATCCTATTTAAACTCAAATTTTGACATCAAACCTTTTACCTACTGATGTAATATAATATTTTGGGATTTTTGGAAATTTTATTAAATTTTAAAAAGATCATAACATAGAGTTCTCGCATAGGCTCGGTAATTAACGATAACGCCCTTTTTGCTAATGAAATGAGTTTTATACATCCTTTACATGTCAAGCCTTCTTCTACTGATTTTGTATAATAAATAAGTTATTTTAAACTATAAAGGCTGGTAAAAATCTCAGATTTCCCTATTTAAACCAAATATCGTCAAATACTTGATGTTACAATCCGTTTGTAATATTTGATGTTACTTTCGAATCGGTTTGTAATATATTTACTTTAGACTTCCGCTGTGCATTGAACTGTGATTATTTGACTATGATAATATCAACTACGTCACGATACTCCCCACCGAGCTCACCGGTAATACGTGGAAGTATCGGGGTGTGACATATTGCATCAAGTAATGGAAGGTTAATTTTAACTTGTTTGAACATGTCCCACAACTCCTCTTTTTTGGGACCTCTTGATGCAATAAAGTTTTTCTTACCCGGATCAAGTAAAGCCGATGGAAAAGGGACTTGACTCGGTTCACCTTCATCTTTTTCATTTTTCTCATTTTCACCCAACCCCGGTTTTTTAACATTTGATTCTTTCGATACAACCGGTGAAACTTCATCATCGTCACTTTCATTACCCGTGACATCCTCAACCAAACCCGATGACAAATTGGCTTTGAATTCTTTGCCACTTCTTAACACACTAACATGATGAACATTAACATTATTACCTCGTGACGAGCTATGGGAAGGATTTACCTTGGTGTTACTAGGAAGTTGACCTTTGTTTTTCTTCAACTCCGCCACGTTAGTTGCCAATTGACCCATTTGGGTTGTTAATGTTTGAATGCGTTTATCACGAACCCCGTCCTTTTGCATCCGGACTTCGTCAAGTTGATTCCTTTTTTGCAAGTCTTGTTGCATTGCCCGAAGCATATCCAAGACCTCATTCCCGCTTGATGAATTTTGACCCAAACCACTTTGACCCGTTTGTTGAAATTGCCCTTGGTAGCCATAATTATTTCTACCCCTATAGTTCCCTTGATTGTACTGTTGGCGAGGTGCAAAGTTACCTTGAGCTCCTTGAAAATTTGGGTTAGCTTGGTTCGCCGGGTTCCCGTAACGGAAATTAGGATGGTTTCGTAACCCGGGGTGGTATGTGTTGGAATTCATGTTGAAATTTCGACCACTCCCTTGAACAGCATTCACTTCTTCTACTTGCTCTTCAACCACTCCTACTAAACAAACTTCCGCCGTGTGGCCTATTTCATTGCAATTAGTGCACACGTTGTACACTTGATTCGTGGTTTGAACACCCCCACTCTCTACTCCATGCACTTGCGGCCTTGCTATCACATGCCTTGCCCGTCTTGAGGATTGGGCCTTCCTTTTGGAAGTCACCGCCATTTGTTCTAAAAATGCCCAATCATCTTGTTCAAAGTTTGTACCAAATGTACCATTAGTAATCGACATCAAATCACATGCATCCTCCGAACTCAACCCTTCGTGAAATGCGTTCAACAATTCCCAAAGTTGGATACCGTGATGAGGGAAATTCCTTAGCATCATATTGAACCTTTCAAACGCCTAGTGAAACATTTCCCCCGATTGTTGTTGGAAGCTTCGCAAACCTCTCCTTGCATCATTAGTCTTTTGAGAAATGTAAAACTCATCCAAGAAAATCTGTTGCATATCGGCCCATGTAAAAATCGACGCGGAGGGTAAAGTGTGAAACCATCTCTTTGCTTTGTCTTCCAAAGAAAATTTGAAGAGGACCAACTTGACATCATCCGAGGAAAACCCTTGACCTCCAATCGTATTGCAAATGGAGTCGTATGTCTCCAAATGAAAGTAAGGTTCTTCCCTTGCTAACCCCTTAAACTTTGGTAAACTTTGGAGGGCGGTTATTCTAACTACAAAAGTTATTCCGTCCGCATGATGAGGAATCACTACCGGTGAAGGATTGTTAGTAATAATAGGCCGGAAGTGAGCTTCAATTCCTCGTACTACCTCCTGGTGATGTCTTCGAGGGGCACCCAATGGTGCTTTTGGTTGACCCATTTGCCCTTGCATAGGCCCTTGAGGAGCAAATGGTGGCTGATATCGGTATTGATGCATTAGCGGTTGTTGTTGAGTTGGCCTTTGAAATTGAGGTTGTGTATTTTGTCGACGCACTTGATGTAGCGGTGTAGGGCGTTGCAATTGTGGCCCTTGCGGTCTAATATGTTGTATCCCCGTTGGTGGCCTACCCATATCTTGAATTTGTTGCAATGGTTGACTTTGTTGACCCGCTCCCCCTTGAGGTCCCAAATAGCCTCCATCGCCCCCATAGTAAAATCCTTCTTCTTCATACCCTTTAAAATCTTCCTCATAACCATCATCATATCCATCCCCTTGAATACCCGAGGATTGCCCAAATGGAAAGGATGAATATTGAAAACTCGGTTGGTTCGGTGGTCGGTATGTAGATGTAGTATGAATGACGGTTGAACTTTGTGGAAGTGGGTGGCTAGAAGATGATTGACCCGTAGTTGGGAAAAAATGTGAAAGTTGTGGAATTGTGGTAGAGGGGCTAAAAGTAAGAGTAGGTTCAACTTGGGTAGTAATCGCTGGTGTGGTGTTTATTGGTGTAACGTCATGAGGTGGAGTAGGATTGGTAGTGGTATTAGGCATGGTGGTATTTGGTGAAGGTTGTGTGGAAGTAGGAATGAATGATGAGGTCGTTTGACCCGTTGTGGGTGGTACTTGGGTTTCTTGCATGATGTTTCTTGGTGTAATGGGTGAAGTGGGTGAACCAATAATTCTGTTTTCTCGTACCAAAACTCGGTTTTGGCTTAGCGTTCTTTCAATTTCCGGAACAAACGATAGCGGTGATGACTTGTGAGAGCCCCTAGTATGCATACACCTGAAGTACCTGCACACTAAACACAACCAGCGTAAACCCGAAAATAACAAAACAAAACTATTAAACTAACACACGTTGTGCACTACTTCCCGGCAATGGCGCCAAAATTTGTCGTGTTGTCGTAGGTACACGCAAATTTAATCCAATTACTACTAATATATAGCGGTAAGTGGGTATCGAACACAGGGAGTTTGTGGAAATTGTGTTGATTATATAGCCTTGTAAATTAACTACAAGTAATCTACTATGCAGAAATTATAAATCAAGAGTTTGGATTGTTTGATTTAAGAACTAAGTTATCAACTAATTGCTAATCAAAATTGGATTGTAAATCAGATTATGAGAGAATGGCCATCTTAGGTTTCGGTTTCTTTTAACACTTGTGCAAGATTCCAACTAGAAAGAGTTACATAGACATAACTCATGCATAAACATTTGTTGTGATAAAAGGGAACAAAGTACTCGAACTATATTAACGCGAGGTTGTTTCCTGAGGATCAATTAATCAATATCCAACCCTAAACCTTCTCGTGATATCTCGATAGTCAACGACACCAAGAACGTACCATTTAGACTAGAATTGAAACATAAATTAACAAGCTACAGTCAAATATTCATACACCATGATAAGCATAGCAAACATACCAAGTTATCATTCTAGAAATAGAGGAAAAACACACAAGAGTCATAGATAAACCTTCACCTAAGATGATCACCGAAAGCTTAGTCGGACATTGCTTGGTGGATCATCATAACATCAAGTTTATAGTTCATACGAATCGAAAGACAAAACAGAATGTTAGAAAATGTTCACAAACACTATCCAAAGCCAAAATTCGCCCACCAACTGTAGAGAAATGTCTCCAATGATGAATAATGTGAAAAGAAACTTGAAAACGGTTTTAATGAAGCAGTTACATTTTTCCTCGCTGCCTCTACCGTAATTTACGGTACCTACCGTAAATTACGGTAGACTTCAAACTGTTACGCTGGGAAGAGACTGTGGTACGGTGGAAATCTGGGGTTTTCAGGGGCTACCGTAAATTACGGTAGCCACCGTAATTTATGGTGGACCCCTGACTTCTCTCGTTTGTTCCTTCTTTCCATCCTCTTGTGACCCTTTCTACTCCCTTCCATCCACAGCAGCGTTATCTCACATTTTAAGCTCCAAAACGCACCTGAAACATAAGCAATTGTAGTCATCTAATTCAAGATAATTACGCGATCAAATGAGGGATTAACACATCTTTTAACACCATAAAGGTGTCCTATGGACCACCCGTCAGTTACCAAACAAACTGCCATCCGATCGGACGGCCATCCATCCGGATGACCATCCGACCAGATGACCTGATTGGTAGAAAAACTTCTTGTTTTATAAAATGCTACAACGAAAACTTCAAAGTTCTATCATACACAAACACATCCATGACAATCTGACCGAATGGCCATCCGACCGGATGACCATCCGTCCGGATTGTCATCCGATCGGATGACCTTTCGTCATTCGGTTCACTCGCATCGTTTTACACACCGTTCAACGCTTATGCTATCGTACTGTGTTCAGGCTAATCCCTCAGCGCTCCCTTCAATCCAAGAGAGTGTTTATTTACTAAACACAATCTGTGAGTATACTCAATCCCTTTTTGCTTTAAGCACTTTTGGGTGTTACATACGTTACTTATATCAAATCACATCGATCACACAACGCAAACACTTTTATACGCTAACCGCTCTCGCATGTTATACGTGTTACTCGATGAATGCTTGTATGTTATGTTTACACAGTGATTGTTGCCTGACACCTTAGCAACGATAGTACTATAGTTTGGACGCAGCACCTGTCGTGGACGGGGGTTGCTAAGGGTATTTCTTCACATGTCACGGTGGTGATATGCGTTGCGCACTCTACAACTCGCAGTCATGTCTGTGCATATTTCATTGTCGATAACCTACTAGCTTCGCATTATTACGTGGTACATGCTGGTTATGTGTAAATCGCTTTCGCTACTATTATACTATTAAACTTGTATGCTCACCTTTACACTATGTGTATTGACTTTTATTTTAACGTATGTGGCAGGTTTTTAAGATGCTAGGATTTGCTTGCTGTCATGGAATCAAGTTTAGGGGAGTCTAGAAACAAACAATTAATTTATGAGTTGTCGAAACTGTTTTATTGTCTTTGAGATACTCTGTCTGTATTAACTGATTTGCTAAGTATGTTATGGTATGAGACGTAACTTTAAATATTTGGTAAAATTAGTTGTTATGGATTTCTCTTGGACAATCTGTTTCGCTCAGTGTCACGCATCGATGTTTCTGCCAACGGTTGGGGTGTGACATATAGATCCTGCGAGGACTTGGTTCAAGCTTACTAGGACCTCCTTCAATGTCCCAAAGGTATTGGATGCCGGAGGTGCGAATAGCTTGAACCCCTCATATGTAAACTACTATTAAAACATTAAACCAGCTTCTTGGGTTGTATCCTTGCTGACTCAAACCACTTAGCCGAGGGTAACGTCACTTTCAAAAGAGGGGTCTACCACTTTTCGCATTAATAACTTATTTAATTATCTTTCAATATTCCGACCCTCTGGGATTGTATCCATGCTGACTCAAACCACTGGGTTGAGGGTAACGTCACCTTCAAAAGAGGGGCCTACTAGTATAAATAAGATAAACTCCTGAAAAGTCCGAAAGTGCGAATATCATCAAAGGGTACATTAAAGAGGAGTTGGATCCAAGTGATTCTATCTCGTCTATTTGTTTTTCATTTTAGTTATCTTTTTAATTTTTAGATTTATTTTCATGTTTAAAAACTTTTATCAAAAATTTAGATCGGTTAGACGTTGACAATAAACCGGTATTAAAAGCTCTTGTGTCCTTTGACGACCTCGGTATCTTACCAACACTATACTACGCTCGCGATGGGTGCACTTGCCCTAGTGTGAGTTTAGTGTTAGTACAATATCGTGTTTTATTATTTAAAACTTGACTAATGCGTAAAACGAACTAAAAATATTAATAAAATCACATCACGCTCAACGAACACCACCGTGCCTTGTTGTGATGACGGGGATGTGCGTCCCGTGTTTCCTGATTTGAACCAGGTGTTCAGAGATGAGGCAGAACCATCTGACATGGCCCAAAGTTATCCGAATACAGGACTTACCATTCGTATACGGAAAACCAACACAAGTTAGAGTACGTGGAAGGTGCTAAGGACTTTGAGGAAAATGATAACGAAGTCAAGGAAGGTGTAATGCACTTTGAGAAATGTGATCACGGCTTTAAGGAAGGTGTTGACGACGACGACGAAGGTGCTAACGAGGAAGGTGCTAATGACAAGAAAACAACAAAAAAGGTATGACATAACCGTCAATTACGTGTTATTCGTTATATATAATGTTTATATAATTTTAGAGTGAAAAAATGATTTTGTATACGTGTTATTCGTTATATATAATGTTTATTAGGTATGAAAAAACTAGAAAATGTATGACCCGACCCGACCCTAACTTGAACCCGACCCAAAATTTCATACAAACCTGAAAACTGTGTCATACATATTAACCCGACCCGACCCTAACCCGAACCTGACCCGGAATTTCATACAAACCCGACCCGAAATTTCAAACAAACCCGAAAAATGTGTCATACATATTAACCCGAACCCGATGTTCAACCCGATTTTTTTCCACAAATTAATATATTAATTTTATTTATGTGAATTTCTATTTAATTCAACCAACATATATAAACCTATTGTACCGTTGTTTTAGGTATTTAGGTCACTTGAAAAGTTGAAGAATTGGGTTTATAAAAGAGAAGTTGCGAAAGGTTACGTCATTGTGACCCAATGAACGATAACAAAAGGCGAAGGTTTGTCAGCAAGGACAGTGAAGATATGGTTGCAATGCGATCTGGAGGCAAACCCAAAAGTAAAGAAACAGTTCGGCGTTCTGGTAGCCAAAAGGTTGGCTGTCCTTTTAGTCTGATAGGGAAACTGGGCGCAAGTAGTGGCAATTGGAGCCTAGTGGAGAAAAAAAACAATCATAACCATGAGCCTGCATAATTTCTCGAGGGTAACGCGTTGCTAGAAGGCTGACCCCAGACGAAGAATCACTCGTGGAGAGACTTTATCTGCAAAACATGGAGCCTACGAATATACATTTAACCATAAGAAAACAAAACCCACACAACATGTGCATAAGGAAACAAAACATCAGAAAAAAGAATTAACTCAAAATATATGGTGATCGAACTCCAATGTAGATACTGGAGAACATGTTGCAAGAAGAAAGGTATGTTTATTTCACCAGGGTGAATCCCTCCACAAATGTGGTTGAGGGGGTTTTTTGTTCATTGGTACACGTACAACATGTGGCGTGCATTCCCACATGTGTTGATAATTGATGCTACCTACAAAACGAATGAGTATAAGCTTCTATTTATTCAAGTTGTGGGGGTGATATCGACACACAAGTCATTTTGTGTGGCTCATGTGTTTGTCTCTAAAGAAAAACAAGATAACTTCTTATGGGTCCTGGAGAGGCTCAAAGAATTGTTGGTAGATTGCATGGAGCCACGTGTAATTGTAACGGATAGAGATCAAGCTTTGATGAATGCTTGAGATAAAGTATTCCCAAAAGCTTCCAAATTGCTATGTAGGTGGCACATCTCACAGAATATTCTAAAACACTGTTGGGCAAAATTTACGGATAAAGACCGGAAAATGTCCAAGCTTTCTTGGTCTCGACTGTGTAGTTCTCCCACTCCGATGCTATACAATTATAACTCTGAGTGACTTTTTACGGGTTGTGGGTTGCCATGTGCTTATCAGATGGAGTGGTGGGAAAGTACAAGTAATATACCAACTATAATATACATTACAAACATATAGGGTTTTTTTCTGTAAATAATAATAACATTATACTTTGTATATAATTTTATTCATATACTTTGAACCATACAATATATAATCGTCATTATACTTCATGTTTTAACTTTGATGTTTGAAATACAGATTGCAAAATTCCTCTTGTCGCGATAGACAAATTCTGGACAAAACTTTATTTTTCGACAGAAAAACTTAATCAAGACGATTGTAATCTTCAGGCGAAAATGGATAGAGTCAAACAACAATTACACGTGTAACCACCTATAGTGTTAAAAAGTATGTTGTCGAAGATAAAAGCGGTGGTGAGTCTAAGTATGACTGACCATCAACCGCCTGAGGTACAACAAGATACCCGGGGTCGCCCAACTACGAAAGCAAACCAACAAAAGAATGAGGAGGTTGCGAGACGTAAAGATAAACAAACCCAATCACAGAGGAACAACGACACTCAAAAGCCAGTTGTGTGACTTAGTCGTTCAAAGAAAAGTAAAGCAAAAAAATACAATTATGATTCTAGATGAAGACTTTCCACTGTTGGCGGGTGACAGGTACATACGTACATATATACATATTTTTAGAATTCTTTTAGAATTTTTTATTTTTGAAATTTTTTTATTATTTTTATTTTTTTATTTTTAGAATATTTTTGATTTTTTTTGAATTTTTTTTTGTTTTTAGAATATTTTGGTTTTTTTTATTTTTTAGATTTTTTTGAATTATTTTGAATTTTTCGATTTTTTTAGAATTTTTATTGACTTTTTTAGATTTTTTTGATTCTTTTGATATTTTTTTGATTTTTTAGAATTGTTTTTGAATTATTTGAATTTTATTATTTTTATTGATTTTTTAGAACTTTTGATTTTTTAGATTTTTTGAATTTTTTAGATTTTTTTAGATTTTTTAGATTTTTTTAGAATTTTTTGTTTTTTTTTGTTTTTTAGAGTTTATTGATTTTTTAAATTTTTTAATTTTTTTTGTATGTTTTCGATTTTTTTGAATTATTTTGATTCTTTTTTTATTTTTTAGAAATTTTTGATATTTTTGATTTTTTAATTTTGTTTGAATTATTTATTTTTTTATTGATTTTTTAGAAATTTTTTATTTTTAATTTGTTTTTGAATTTTTTTAATTATTTGAATTTTTTTTATTTTTTAGAATTTTTTGACCTTTTTAGAATTATTTTGATATTTTTAGAATTTTTAGGATTTTTTTTGAATTTGTTGAGTTTTTTTATCTTTTTAGAATTTCTAGAATTTTTTGAGTTTTTTACTTGATTAAGTGATTTTAACCTATCCTGACTCGCTTTGGTTTTATCTCACTTTTTTCCTCTATTTATTTGCCAATTACAGGTACAAAAACATGGTCGATCGTATTAAGCATTGGCTTCCATCTTTGTATCGGAGATACATAACACATATCGAAGATGCCCAGCCGGAGGGTAACTGTGGGTTTTGATCCGTAGCTATGGGTTTGGGGTTGCAGTGGAAAGAGTGGAAGTAGGTCCGCCAATAGCTACTCGATGAGATGTTCATTAACAAAGAGCGGTGGTGGCCTATACTCGATTCTTTCGATCTGGGAAGTTACAATGAAGTGTATCGATCAATTAATTGGTTGAATGTGGAACCTGCACCAAAGGAATGCTGGATGTTGTTGCCCTACATAGGATTGTTGGTGGCTCAAAATTTGGTGTGATTGTTCAACATTAAGCAATGGTGTTTGTCAAACTTACTTCTCCACGTTCGATGGTCCAGAGGTTTACCCGAACCATTCCATTTTATCGATTGCTTATGTGGAAGGTGACCATTTTATCATGCTTAAATTAACGGATGATTGCCTGATGCCAGAACCAAATGGACTTTAGAGTATATACCGAAGTATAAAAGCTATGGAATGAGAGATAATGTACATGTCTCGTATTACACAAGTTAGGTCGTTACTTGGTAGTAATAGAAGTCAGCGAAGAGAATTTATTAACTTGTCTAAGACTTAACAATGTTTAATCGTAGTATTACGTGTTAAGAAAATTTGTTATTTACATTATATTATCTTTTAAATATAGTGTACGAAACAATTTTTTTTATAAAAAATGTTAATTAGATTGTTTTTTAATATAAAAAACCTTATTTACATCACAAGATTTTTTTTAAAAAAAAAAGCACCATACGCAACGTATAGGGCAAGGAGACGCGTATACAAGCACCTATACGGTGCTCATATCCCAATACACCTCCCTTGGTGGATACTCTATACGATCCTCATTGACTAATACGCCTCCCCTGGTGGACAAACATCTCTTCAGTTTCACTAAAGGGGGAATAGATCTAAAAAATTAACACACCAAACACCAAAAAACACAAACACAAACGCTCCCTCTTACTCTCTCTCTCTCTCTCTCTCTCTCTCTCTCTCTCTCTCTATCTCTCTCGTATCAAGCTATACACTCCGGATTTTCACAAGAAATTAGTAACAACTTCATCTTTCATGTGTTTCTTTTTTTTTGTAATTTTGGCCGGTGGTGGTGTTTGACGGTGGTTAGGTGTTTGACGGTGGTGGTGTTTGACGGTGGTTAGGGTTTGACGGTGGTTAGGAGTTTGACGCTGGTTAGGGTTTGACGGTGGTTAGGTGTTTAACGGTGGTTAGGTGTTTGATGGTGGTGGTGTTTGACGGTGGCGGTGGTGTGGGTCGGCTGTGGTGGTGGCGGGTCGGCTGTGGTGGTGGTGGTGGCGGGTCGGATGTGGTGGCGATGGGTCGGCTATGGTGGTGGTAATATTTGACACGTAATCGAAAACGAAAAAATTGGTTAATAAAATTTTTTATAAGTTCATTAATATTTGGCACGTACCCAAAACGAAAAAAATTATAATTCTACAAAATTGATAATTTAAATATTTTATAATTTTATTAATTTTTGACACGTATTATTTTATAATGCTATAAAATTTGTTAATAGAAATTGTTATAAGTTTATAATTTGACACGTAACTGAAACTAAAAAATTTATAATTCTACAAAATTGATTATTAAAATATGTTAAAATTTTATTAATATTTAATACATATCATTTTATAAATCTATAAGATTGGTTAATAAAAAATGTTCTAATTTTATAATTTGAAACGTAATCGAAACGAAATATTTTATAATTCTATACAATTGATTAATAAAAAATGTTATAATTCTATAAAATTGGTTAATAAAAATTGTTATAAGTTTATTAATATTTGACCCATAACCGAAACGAAATATTTTATAATTATATATAATTGATTAATGAAATATGTTATAATTTATTAATATTTGACATGTATTATATTTTAATTCTTGCAGATATGTCGTCAGACGAGGAGGAGTTTGGTGCGGTATTGACGCCTGGATTCGATACGATGGCCGGGGGTGATTGTTCGGGATTTCGCTTTATGGGCTACCCACATGGGTCTAGGGAGTATAGACGTTTTATCAAGTTCCGACAAATAAGGGTGGGGGAGCAGAGGGCGTTGTCATGGGATGTGTTACGGGAATGCGGGGAAGAGGTGAGGGCCCGGGGTTTAATCAGGGAGAATTCCCCGTGGGATCGCATGTTTTTGGAGGCGGCTGCACCAACTTATAGGACTATGATGGTGGAGTTTCTATCCATGTTCTTGTTTCGTCCACGGCCGGCTGACCAACCGAATTCGGATATGGACGATCCAAACGTAGAACCACCACCTCCTGAGTTATCTTTCTGTTTATTCGGGGAGCGACAAAATATGTCGCTGCGTTAGTTTGTTGTTGCCACCGGATTCTATACCGAGGATGAGGTCTAGGGAGTATAGACGTTTTATCAAGTTCCGGCAAATGAGGGTGGGGAAGCAGAGGGCGTTGTCATGGGATGTGTTACGGGAATGTGGGGAAGAGGTGAGGGCCCGGGGTTTAATCAAGGAGAATTCCCCGTGGGATCGCATGTTTTTGGAGGCAACTGCACCGTCTTATAGGACTATGATGGTGGAGTTTCTATCCATGTTCTTGTTTCGTCCACGGTCGGCTGACCAACCGAATTCGGATATGGACGATCCGAACGTAGAACCACCGCCTCCTGAGTTATCTTTCTGTTTATTCGGGGAGCGACAAAATATGCCGCTGCGTTAGTTTGCTGTTGCCACCAGATTCTATACCGAGGATGAGTTGGTTCAGGACATTTATACCACCGCAATCACGGTTATTCCTGATGATCAGTTGCTTGCTTGGTGGCCCACACTCTGTCATGAACCTTTCGGTAAGAAGGCCCGAGTCTCGTTGATTCCTGACCCACTCGTTCGTTTCCTACACCGTTGCATTGCCATGTCGATCTTTGCGCGTGGCAAAAGCAACGAGTGGGTCACGAAGAACAAACTGTTCAATCTTTACTGTTTATTCACGGGCACGACGTGCGGCCTCCATCGCTGTCTGGCGGAGTATTTCGCCTCAACAGCAAACGACGGAGGCGTAGCCGTTTGTATGGAGGGGCGTTTATCACGCGTATTGCCCAGCATTGCGGCTGGTATTTTCCATTCATCGGGGAGTTGCCGTAGCCGACACCTTTCGAGCATTTGGGTATTAGGACGATGACAAGGATGCACATAGCGGTAAACTTTCTGGATATTGGGTATAGGTTTGTTGGTTTGGACGTCCAGATTTTTGTACCCGAGCCGTCTGTACACCGATGAGACTGGGACGGTTTTGATTGTCATCGTGATGTCGGATGGTTGGCCTAAATCGGGTCATCGGAAACAGAGGGGATGAAGTAGTACAGACGGTTTGTTTTTTTAAAGAAATTGCAATAATGTCCCTTATTTATAGAATACTTACCACTTGTAGTTTATTTAAAAAATAAGTAAATGACTTAACCAAGAATATTAACAGAGTTTGTGTTAAAGGTTGAACTGTAGCAAAAATTGAACATAAAGGTTGGTTTTTACCGATTTCATAGTGAAAGGTATGAAGTGCAGTTTAGTTATAACATAAAGGTTGATTTCTGAATTGTCTTTTATAATATATACCATTCATTTTATAAAAATATGAAGTTTTTAATAATAATACTTAATAAAAAAATATTATTAAAAAACAATGATATTTTTTATTAATAAAAACATGACGTTTGATAATCGTAAAGATAGTAAGCGTCACTATTTGACAATTAAATTTAGCGATGAACTATGTGTGGGTAAACATTTCAACTACAAATTGGTGGACAATATTACTAACTTAGGCCATGGGGTATGGGGCTTGGGTTGGGGGAAAACGCCCAAGCCACCACCCCGGGTGGGCTTGGGTTGGGGCGTGGCCCTTGGGGCTTGGGTTTCAAGCTGGGCGTGGGAACATAAAGGTTGGTTTTTACCGATTTCATAGTGAAAGGTATGAAGTGCAGTTTAGGTATAACATAAAGGTTGATTTCTGAATTTTGTCTTTTATAATATATACGATTCATTTTATAAAAATATGAAGTTTTTAATAATAATACTTAATAAAAAAATATTATTAAAAAACGATGATATTTTTTATTAATAAAAACATGACGTTTGATAATAGTAAAGATAGTAAGCATCACTATTTGACAATTAAATTTAGCGATGAACTATGTGGGTAAACATTTCAACTACAAATTGGTGGACAATATTACTAACTTAGGCCATGGGGTATGGGGTATGGGGCTTGGGTTGGGGCATGGGTTGGGGGGAAACGCCTAAGCCACCACCCCGGGTGGGCTTGGGTTGGGGCGTGGCCCTTGGGGCTTGGGTTTCAAGCTGGGCGTGGGGCGGGGGAGCAAGCTGACATGGCGGGTTGTGAATGGCCCATTCAAACTAGCCGTTGGGGGCTAATTTAAAAAAATAATTTCCTTTATAAATACTTACCACATTTAACATTTTTCTCACACAATATCAAAAACATAAAACACAATCTTGCCATGAGTTCTTCAAGTTATAGTGAATCGTCATCATCATCTGACGATGGTGCGGAAATATTTCTACAAACGATCGCGGCGGTGGTGAAAGCTATCGTGGAAGACGAAGACGATGAGGAAGAGACTCAACAACCTAAACAGAGGAGAAGGTACATTGCTCGTGAACGGCACACCGCTAACGATTTATTGGTAAGCGATTACTTCTCAGCGGAACCTAAGTATGATGAAAAAATGTTTAGGCGTCGTTTTTGTATGAGTAGAAACTTATTTTTAAGGATATCTAGAGATCTTGAGGAGAAATATGTTTATTTCCAACAAAAACCCGATGTAACCGGGCAATTAGGATTTAGTACGTGGCAAAAGGTCACGGCCGCACTTAGGCAGTTAGCGTACGGCAATAGTTCGGACATTATGGATGACTATTTAAAAATGTCTGCACGTGTAGCTAGAGAAATTCTTCACAACTTTTGTTCGTGTATTCTAGAACTTTATAGGAAAAGATATTTGAGAAAGCCCCCCTTCAGTGACATGCAACAAATATTGGAACATCACGCAAATTATCATGGGCTACCCGGGATGCTAGGTAGTTTAGATTGTATGAAATGGCCTTGGGAACTTTGTCCTACCCAATGGCAAGGAGCTCACACTAGTGGATTTCATGGGGTGCCAGCCATCATGCTTGAAGCGGTTGCGTCCCAAGATCTTTGGATATGGCATGCGCTCTTCGGTATGCCAGGTTCACATAATGATATTACCATCATAAACCACTCGCCTCTTTTCAATGATTGGATAAATGGTATAGGACCCAAAGGAACTTTCTTTTTAAACAGGGTTCAGTACGTGTACGGGTACTACCTAGTTGATGGGATTTACCCAGAGTGGGGGTTTTTTTGTAAAATCGTTCACAAGACACGGTATCGCAGATCCAAAGAGATTAAAGTTTAACAGGGTCCAGATGGCTGCACGTAAAGACATCGAGCGAGCATTCGGTATTTTGAAGAAAAGGTGGCGAATATTGGCAATGCCTTGTCGACTATGGGACAAGGATCAGATTGGAAACGTGATGTACACATGTATCATTCTTCACAACATGATTTTGGAGGATGAAGGTAGAGCGGTCGTAACCTACTATGATGATGATGACCCCCAACCAGGTAACGTAACAGACGGAGATAAAGCGGCAAATGAATTTTTAATAAAGTCAAGGGATATACATCACAACCTTCGATCTGATTTGGTGGAACATGTTTCAACGATTCCTGGGTTCGAAACCGACGAAGACGACAAAGAATGATAGTTTTTTATTTTGATAATTATTTTGTATGTTTATTTTAATAATTATGTTGTATGTTTATGTAGTTTTTGGTTATAAATATATATATATATATATATATTAAAAAAAAAGCTGATGTGGCTTGGCCACGCCAGCCAAGCCACGCCCACCATACCCCCTTCAAAGTGGGTTGAAGACTTGAGTTTTGAATTTCCATGTGTCAACCAATGCCCCAACCAAAGCCCCACCATACCCCATGGTCTTATCATGAAGACTTACACAACCAATGATAGCACTTTCACTTCAATCAAAATCTGAAACAACACACAAAATAAGTTAATACAATAAGACTAGTGGGTATGGGGAGGCTCATCCCCATGAGTATGGGCCGCCATGTAGGCGCCACATCACCATCTTATGGAGGATGGGCCTCCTCCATTTTTGAGGGGGTGGAGGATGGGGCTACCCCACATAATTTTTTATTGTTTAATTTATTTATTTGTTTAACTTTTATTGTTTAATGTTTAATTTTTATTGTTTAACTTTTTTATTTGTTTAACTTTATAAAAACAATTCAAAATTTAAATAAAAATAAGACATAAAAGAAGATAATAAAATCCATTACATAACATAAATAAAAATTACATAACCTAAAATTTAGAAAGAAAAAAAAAAGACAACATTTAAAAATTATAAAAA
>JARYGA010057478.1:0-50760 GCA_030545235.1 Helianthus tuberosus
TAAGTTACGTTTTAACATACGGGTGGTAATATAATTACCGGTGTAACTTATATATTTATGGCGAAGGCGTTGTATTACTTTTGGAGTCGTTAACGTTTGTAAACATTATTTTTACTCTAAAAATAATATTTATGCGTTTCACAAAATAATCATAAACAGTGTGTGAAAATATATATTTATCACGTTAATATTTTGTGAAAATCCCACCTCCGAATATTTAGTAAAATATAGTACTGGCGAAATTTTATGTTTCAAAAGTATGTCCAAAAATAGTTGTAACACTTGTTGTGTAAAAAGTCTAAGTGTTAGGTTTTTAGAAAATTTCGCCAGAGTTTCCTCTGTAACTGGAGGTGGCCACGCTTTCAAGCGTATCATTTTCTTTTAACAATCAATTCAACAATCTTCTTTATTTCAATCAAACAATTTCCGACACATCAAACTAGTCAATAAATATGTAAAGTTGCATAATCGCATGAACTTGTAGTTTTTCCGAATCTATATTATAAATCCCATTTATATACGTAGATCTTTATATAAAGTACTTTCAATCTTGTAAAAACCTCGTTTTTAGAGAAGTCCGACTTTACAACTTCTAGTTATTTTTCCCAAAAATAGTCATTTTGTCGAAATGTGCGTTACACAAGTGTTTACACACTCGTGTGTTCTAAATATCATTCTTAACATTGTAAGATCCGTTTCGTTAAAACATGATTTCTTTAAAGTGTGGTCCTTTGAAGATACCACTTGCGGATACGTAGATCCGCTAGTTTTAAACACCATTTTACCGGTTAAACCACTTTTACACAAGTAAAATATTTCTTTACAAGTTCATGCTTCTAAAATGTGGTAGTGTTCACCTTTAACCCTTGTATCTTTCAAAAACAAGCTTATGTGAAGATACATGATTTTACAAAGTCGGGTTAAACGAAGTTTCGAGCTACCACATTATAGATCGGGTCACAATAAGCACAAATTTCAAGTCCTACGACTTTTACACAAGTTATATGCTATTAACCACCATTTTTATGATTTTTCTAGACTTTAAAGTTCCATCTTTCAATATAACGAGATTCAACCGACAAATATCCTTTTAACCACTTTAGATGAGTGTAAAAACAAGTTTTAAAGGTTATACCTCTAGCTCAAGGCTAGGGAAGAGTTGTGACGAAAACCGCGTGGATAAAAGCCAACGAGAGTGGTCCTTCGCGTTCCGCTTGCACCAAAGCTCCTTATACGTGTCTTGTGATGTTTGAATGGTCTTGGAATGATGAGGATGAATGTCGAAAGTGGGTGTAGGGGGCTGGGGTGTTTCGGCCGAGAGTGGGAGAGACAAGAGAGTGAAAGTGTGTTGGTGAAAATGTTAAGTGATAATCTCATGTGTTAGTGATGTGTATTTATAGAAAGATTAGGGTGCTATTGTCCATTGGATAGTGTGTCTACAAGATGCTAGACATGGCAAGATTATGGCAAGATCTTAAGTACATGTTGGTGCTCCCAAGGTAACCGATCGGTTGGGGGGGGGGGTCCATGGTTCGATTTTAATTAGATGGTTAGTGATTAGTTTAGGTTAAGTAAGGTTAACTAAGTATCTAACTTAGTTAGTGTTATGTTATGTGTCATGATGGGTGTTAGGGTAATCAGGGACCCTAACTGGCTCAGAAAAATAGTAACATTAAAAATAGTAAAGTTTTCATGTGCCGGGTAAAGTCCGGGTGTTCGGTTGGATAGTAATCCGTTAAAGTGTTACAAAAGACTTTAAAGTGTCGTTATTACATTTTAGTGACACATTTTGTTTTCCCGACACTTTAGAAAGTGTCTAGTGATATTTTCTCATTTTTGGCACTTTACTAGTCAGCTAGAAGCTGGTTAAATTATTAAAGTGCTGTGTTTGGTACTTAAAGTACGTTTTAGGCACATCCGAATCAGTGTATCTTATCCCTAGAGACGCGGTAACACAACCCTTATATCCTACACTCACTACCAGTGTAGTCAAAATATATGAGGCTCTTAACAGGCCTTGAGGCAGTATTTGCCTGATGCTGGTTATATCAGCATGTTCACTGTGTATCCGTTTAGTGCTACTGTGCTTTTTGTGCATCAAGTTTGTCACTAGGGTTCAGTATGTAAATAATGTAGTGACAGCGGGCAAGTATGATGCAAGTAAGTGCATGTATTAGTATGCAGGTAGCAGTTTATCAGCTAGTTTCAATCAAGCATAGTAATTAAGCAGTAATCAATCATTAATTAAGTTGTACGGATACCTGGTTTTGTGCGGGTTGTCACAGTGTACGTGCACTTCAGCTCATTTTTCATTCGAACCTTCCTGAACAGATCTGTAACGCTTAAACCGAGGCACTAAAGGATGAAAACCTGCTAGCAGAATCACTGCGTGGTATGGAAAAGCGACTTGAACGCAGGGACGACGGCGTCTACTACTTTATGGAACGTATCTGGGTTCCATTTTATGGGAATCTTCGAGAGCTTGTGATGGATGAAGCTGATAAGTCCCGCTACTCGATACATCCTAGAGCCGATAAAATGTACCATGACCTTAAGACCTTGTATTGGTGGCTGAACATGAAAGTGATCATTGCAAAGTACGTCAGTAAATGTTTGACTTGTGCCAGAGTCAAGATCGAGTACCAGAAGCCGTCTGGATTACTGCAACAACCTGAGTTGCCAACCTGGAAATGGGAACAGATTTCCATGGATTTTGTTACTGGCTTACCAAGATCCCAAAGCGGAAACGATACCATCTGGGTAGTCGTAGACCGCTTAACCAAGTCTGCGCACTTCCTCGCGATTAAAGAAACAGATAAGTATTCGAAACTTGCAGCCACCTATCTTAAAGAAATAGTTGCCAGGCACGGAGTGCCAATTTCCATCATCTCTGATCGTGACCCCCGTTTTACATCTGAATTATGGCAAGCTACACATAGATCCTTCGGCTCACGTTTAGACATGAGCACTGCTTATCATCTGCAGACTGATGGTCAAACCGAACATACCGTCCAAACACTCAAAGACATGCTGCGAGCATGTGTTATTGATTTTGGAAATGGATGGGAACGACACCTACCTCTGGTAGAATTCTCTTACAACAACAGCTACCACGCTAGCATTCAGGCAGCACCATTTGAGGCATTGTACGATCGAAAATGCCATTCTCCTTTATGCTGGGCGGAAGTTGGCGAAAGCCAAATTACCAGCCCGGAACTCGTAGTCGACACAACGGAAAAGATTGCCCAGATTAGAGAGCGAATGGCGGCGGCGCGTGACCGTCAGAAAGAAAAGCCTGCAATTTTAACCTCATTATCTCCGACCAAGTGTCCGACTCCACTGATTGTTCTGCAACGATACCCGCTTCGAGTACACCGACGACGACTCACACCTTCTCAAATTGTAATCCCGTACCCTTATTCAGCCTACACCCTATTACGTTTCAAGATCCAGGTTAGAATGCCATCTTCTATTGTGAGCTTAATAATGAACATGCTAAGTGAGAATGATAAGCATGAATGTATGTCAATAACTAAACCGTATGAATCTGTTAAAACTTGTTGTTTGATGTTGCTCTGCTCACATTGACGTTGCTTGATTTATATGGATATGTTATTCATTCAAAACAATGAGGAAATAAATGAAGTAAACAATAAACCTCTGCTAATTGTTGAAATAATGATACTGGGTCTTCTATGAAAGTACAACTGCGCAAGCTTAGTGTACAACCTGGTTAAGCATGTCCAAATGTTTAGAAATAAGGAAGGTGATAAAGATGATGATGATTTTCCTATTAGTTATTTTTAGTGACAAAAATGATGAGGATTATGAATACAAATGCTTGAATATGCATAACATATTACCTGGATATGTGTGTCTGTCATCAAAATTGTTTGATGATGGGTTTTCATGAAGGGTACAACCACACATGCGTAGGGTACAACTTACCTATGATTTGGAATGTGTATATCTTATGATTTGAAATATGTCACACACTGAATGTTGTGTGGGGCCACTCACAAAATAATTAATATTAGAGAATTTGCTACATATGTACAACTGGTGGGGGCTTGGTCATGATTTGGGCTGGAAATGAATTTGGACTCAACAGACCCTTGGGCCGCACCCTATTATCTTATTAATTATCTCTTAAACATTATTTAAGGGCAAATAAGGAACATGAGGGTTTAGAAAGTATGATTTAATGTTTTATAGAAATTATAATTGTTGGCAAATAATATTGTGCGGATAATTGTTCATGCTAAATGACTGTATGTGCGTTTTAAGGAGTATAGAAACTATGTGCTACCTGTATAATTGCATGAAATACTTATATAACTATCTGACCAAACGTTGTAACTAAAAATAGGACGTGGTTGATCGAAATAACTAAAACAAGTAAAAAAAATTAACTGCCAAGCAAACCAAGGTGAGTTCACACATTTTACTAAAGCATGTATTCCCGGCGGTTGGGAACAGAATAAACGACGTTATCTCCTTGTGAGGGATAAGGGTAACAATATCTCCTTATGTGGGATGCGGGTTAAGTTTTCCCCTTGTGTGGGACGCTCAGTTAAATACTATTTATATTTCATGAACAAGCCTACTAAACAGAACTCTATCACAAGTCCCTACTTTACTATACCGATTAGTCGCCTGGCCTGGCGAACGGGATATTAGTTAAATAGCGCTATTTAGGTCTCACTAACCTCACACCGTGCCTTGAGTGGGTGGGCGTGAACTAATAGGTCGTTGGCAACCGTCAATGATGATAGACATTGACAAAGAGGGCAACAACAACTTAAGTGCGATAGTTTCGGTATGATCATGGAAGTTTAGTAGCTTACATATGAGGTAGCTCCTCATGACATGATATAAATTGGAAATTTAACAACTTAAGTACTTAAACAAGTTTTATGAAATTAAAATTGGACATCTAGTGAACTCGCCAACCTTATGTTGACACTCTATTGCATGCTTTGCAGGAAATCCTTGAAGGCAGGAGCTTGTGGCTTAAGGAGTGTATTGGTCGCATTAACCCGTGTCGGGTTCTAAATAAATTTAAACTTGGACTTTTGAATTAACTGTTGAAACTATGCTTCCGCTATTTCCTTTAATGATGTTTTGAAACTTTAGACTTAATTGTGGACTTTAATTGCCACTAATCGTATTTTGATAAATTGCTTTTATATTTATGACTGTTCAATATGATTGGTGGCTGGATCCTGGTCGGTCACACACCTCGCGGTTTTACTCCGCATGTGGAATTTTGTGGGTGTAACAATTAGACTTAGGAGATAGTGATGATGACCCTACTATTGTTCCTGAAAGGCTATGCAAGGGTTTATGGTTCAGAATGGGATTTTCTGCACAAGTAAATGATAAATATCTCAAGACTAAGTTCTGTCGACCTTACAAATTTTTGGTTCATTGCGTGATAGATGCTCTATCGCATAGAAAAGGAGCTTATGACGAGCCGTCAGATTACATCATGAATATTATCACATGTCTGGTGCTGAATAGGCCTTACAACATTTCACAAGTGTTGTTTGACCACATGGTGGATAATATCAGGGGTGAGAAGTACATAATGTACCCAAGGTTCATACAAATGTTGATAGATGATCAAGTGAGAGACCTTCCAAAGGATTCCGCTGATGAGTTAAATCTACATCACATGAAAAGTGAGACCTTGAGTAGATTGAATCAATATAAAGGTCTGAAGAAAGATGAACCAGAGCCAAGAGTTAAGAGAATGATTTGTAAGATTGAAAATCCAAATTATGTAGCTCCAGAGAATGATGCTTGGAGGCACGAGAACAGTAACTCAGAGGATGAAACAGATAGTGTCACACCCCCAAAATACCACCTAAGGAAAGTCCCTGTTAGGCGTGTGACAAACCAATAATGAGACACTAATCATGTTGAACCCATAAAAGTTTTTAAATGAAAATCATCACTTATTAATAAAAATATCAACAATAAGTTTCAATAACCCAACATTGTTCAGCGGAAGCAAATAGTAAACCATAGATAACTGTTTCAAAACCAATGTATAAGTGTCCATCCAGTTCGACCAATGACCACTCCAGCTACTCCAGATAGCAAGTTCCAAATCCAAGACATCTAACGACCTGCGAGCATGCAACAAGTGTATCAGACAACGCTGGTGAGTTCATAGTTTTACGAAAACGTTGGTTACCAAGTGTTTAGTTAATCCATTGAATTTAATTCTGAAAGTAATGTTGATAATAACCCGAATACTAGACGGCTTCTGATTATTTTGCCCTTTCTCCAATGCTCCTATCAAAGCATTGGTCATGACTAGGTCATTAGTTCAACACCCGTCATCCCAGGTACGGGGTGAGGTTGCCAAACCTAAGTAGCGCTACTAACTAATACCATGTTACCTCCCCGGTAACCAAACAACACGGAGGGACTTTAAAGGTGATAGGATGAGTATATTATCCAACATTCCCGTTTTTACCCAAAAGACTTATCCCTCCCCGGGATACCCACTGACTGTCCCAACCACCGGGATGCATGCTCAAGAGAGATGAACTCACCTTTGGTTTGCTCGGTAAGATTAAAGTATGTGTTCACAGTTTGATTAATCCAATCCTAATAGGGTTTCGGTACCAATCAGTTACTTACACACATAAATCACATATCTTTATTATGCAAGTATGAACATGCTTGGCACATATTATCACGCGAGTTACAGCGAGTATTCAAGTTATCACACCTTCACATCACAAATCCATATACCATAATATCACATATGACTCGATCAACATAATCAGGCAACACAAACACATGAACCCATATAATAGCTTATAATAGTGTGAAGCCCAATGAACTTATCAATTATTCCAAATAATCGGCCCATAACAGTTTACACTTTATTAGCCCCAATCCATTACTACCAGTCCCACATGCATGATAGTTTGCAATATTTAACACCTAAATCTGATCTACTTAACTCACCGTGCGGCCAAATTTCAGTTATACAAACAGTACCAAATTCGTTTAATATATTAGAGTCATTACATACTGTTCAATTGCATGGCAATTATTGGAGATCCTAATTCACGATCAAACATCATTAAATAAAATCAACTATCTAATTAACATGTGAACAATATACACATAGAGTTTTCTTAATTATAATAACAAGCCAATCGAGTTCTTTATTCCTACTTATTTCCGTTTCCTTAACACTAAACCTGGGATGTAACAATTTAACGCCAATAAATCAACAAGAAGCAACCCTCCTTGACTAATAAATCGTACTTCTACTGCGTGTACATAACAATGTCACGTATTGCACGTATACATATAAAGTGGTGAGGATGAAACACTAACCCGACAAGCGACACACGGTGATCCGTTAACACACAAGAAAGGGTTGCGAAGGCTGGCTTTCCTTGCTGTAGTCGTCGACTTCAGGGGGGGTGTTTAGGGTTTTGTTTTTGAGTTATGTGATAAGAAACCACATAATACGTACATTAACACTATGTTCCCGAGTCTCATTTAACAAGGGGAGGGGAAGGAAAATGAATTAAGAGAGAAAAGATGTGATTTTTTTTCGTGTTCCCGAGTTTAATGAATTAGCAGGGGGAGGGGAAGGAAAATGAATTAAGAGAGAACAATTTTACCATTATACCCTTTAAATATATAACATTTTAATCAAAGAAAAAGTCACAATATTGTGACAGTAAACAAAGAAAAACTGAAGGTCTAGAGGCGGGGTGTTATGTTGATGCATTTATATGTGGACGCGACTCGGTTCGGTTAGGTTCGGCTCAATGTCGTCGTCGCGACATTCCTCCATCGTGCGCCCCAGAGTTCGACACGCGAAGCACGAAGAGCCGTAAGCTTACATCACCATGATATGTTCTTTTATCAATTTCATGCAAGCAATTACAATGAAGACTTGAGAGTCTTCGTGGGACTCACATGTCACCTTCAAATGTGACTTGGCTGAACAATTAAATGATGCCACAAACCCTCATGCATGACGTAGACTCACTTCCAACGAACCGCATCGGGACCTACATGTTATATTCTAATTTTACATTTACACCAGTAAATTAAAACTTCATAAAATGTGATGGCCAGGTCCTTAGTTAATTGGTGGTCGCTAAATTGTGGATCATAAATCCGGTTATACTTCGTTAACTCCATCATTAGTTTATGGTTCAAGTAATCAATGCACTAACTAAAGAATTTCTAACTTTGTTAAGCCCATGAGTCATGTCTGGCACACTTAATTTCAAGATGGTCTATACCTAGGTCATGCACCAAGAACCCTGCCAATAAGCACACCATTAGTTCATAAATATGTACCCACTATTTACTTATCTTTGCAATTGGTAACGTGACTTAGCATGCACACAACATTCTGCTAGTTCCCCTTTAAACTTGACATAATTATCAATTTCTGTAAATTTAAATCATTCAGTCAGCTTTATCTCTGTGTTAATAGCACACCTCCCCCACCCTACAAAAAGGGCATATTTGACACTTGACAGCTTTGGATGATGCCATAAAAGAATAAGATTTGTATAAAAACAATCTCAACAACTGGTTGTTAATCTAGAACGACGGTATATCCAAGAGGCTAACCTATTTCTCATGTCATCACCTACAATATGCAAAAATCTTGCAACTTGCTCTTCAACGGACATTCGTTGAGTAGCTTGAAGACCACCATCATGTTTTAAGATATTGCACAATGTCATATAAGCTCTCTCACTCATACGAATAAGTTCACGACATTTACCACTATTTAAAAGGTCACGTAACATCTCTTCTCGTACATATCGTCGTTGTAAAATTACATCTCTAGTAGGTACATTGGCATGTTTTTTTTAGACAATCTATGTTGTGTAATGAAAGCTAGCAATAAGCAAATTAGTCCAGTGGCTTGCAATTGTCTAGCTCGCATAACACGAATTATACGGAGTATTTGATCATCCATAGAAAAGTCCCAAAGTTCACTTTAAAAAAGAAAAACAAAACATCTCTTTAACACAATGCATAGACATAACCAAAGCATCTAGCAATTTAAACAGTTTTCTTTTTGTTTTTTTCACATTTGTCTTAACATCTCTTCCACACAACCACCCTCTCTCACCACCACCTTCAACAACTACCTCAATCAACTATAACTACAACTTTGACTACCAAAATGCAAGAAATCGTCAAATAGAAGAAATCCATAAACAATTTTCATGAATATAACACCTAACATCCAACACCCTAATATACATGAAAACATTAATATGCAGTTTTTTTCCCAAAGTTCACTTTAAAAAAGATAAAAGCCTCTTTGTGTTGCATGATTTAATAAAACATGCATCGGTAGTTTATATCGGTATTATTATTGTCATTGTGAGATAAACGACAAGGCTTGAGCTCGACAAGGCTCGAGCTCGTTTAATGCCAAACACCCCCTTGAGCCTCTTTGTGTTGCAGCTCACTTTTTAGTATATTGTAATTGTTGATTTGTTATTGAGCAACCTCTTTACATAAAAAACTTATACCTTGGTTCTAATGTATAGAAGGGAAACTCAAACCACCCTTTTGGTAAATGTTATTCATTATTATTTGTTTTCGAAGATATCTCTCATTAAGTCTTTTTCTTTATTTTTTAGTTGGTTGACCAAAACTATCATTGTTAGACTATGGGGTATGGAGCGGGGGTTGGGGCGTGGGTTGGAGAGAAACGCCCAAGTCACCACCCCGGGTGGGCTTGGGTTTGGGCGTGGCCCCTTGGGCGGGAGTTTAAGGTCGGGCATGGGGCGGGGCTACCACATGACATGGCGGAACCTCATTGGCCAAGAGCACTAGCCCTTTGAAATTGGCTTTTTTTCCACGCCACCCAACCCACGCCCCACCATACCCCTTTGAAATTGGCTTTTGGTCTTGGGTGTCCCATAGTCCACGTGTCGCACCATGCCCCCAACCCACGCCCCACCATACCCCACGGTCTTAAATATGTTCATTTTTTTCATATATTTTAAACTGAACCTTATTGACATTGGACTTTTGATTTGTTTTTTTCATTTATTAGTTGACAAATTGTCGATGATTTCATGTTATGAATATATTACAAGTGTGAGTGTCTCATAAAAATATATATTGTTACGTTTTCTATAACCTGACACCCTCTCTGTACAATAAACTCAAAGCCACCGTTTCCATATTATTCAAGATTTCAAGTACCCTATTGATTCAAGTAAACACAGTTGTTGTTGTATTGCAGAAATGTCTAGTGAAAGTTGAGTAAGAGATAAACATCTATGAGCAATGACAGAAACCTATTTCATCAATCTTCTTTGCCAATTATTATTCTGACAAAATTGAAATCGAAATTGTTGATTTGGTATAACAAAATTAAGAAATCATTTCAATCAGACAACATCGCAATGGAGATGGTTAGATACCGAATTAACAGATTATCAAAACTGAATGCAACTAACAGTTTTACCTTAATGGTGGTTCTGCGAAGGAGTTCCGGTGCGGTGGCGAGTGATGATCGGAGTTCCAGTGCCTCCTTTCAGAAGTCAGAGAGTGAGATAACTGAATGTTTGCGCCAATATCTATCTACGATAACTGAAGTTGAGATTTATTAGATTGGAGGGTAATTTAGTAGCTTATAGTATTTTCTCTCCTAATCTCTCCAATTTGGGAGGATGAAAATATGGATAAATTTTCCTCCTTTTCCCCCCCTTTTCCCTCCCCTCCCCCTGTTAAATGAAACTCGGAAACATGGTTTTTCGTATTTTCATCTCTTTTCCCTCCCCTCCCCCTGCTAAATGAGAATCGGGAACAGAGTGTAAGAGATAGAGGTTTGTGGGACAATTGTTCCTTGACCGAATGGGCTTAAGCCCACAACTTTGGGCTGCCACAATTTAAATACTTTTCTTTTTGTCTTTCGTTGCACCACCAAGGACTTTTAAATTGATTTCATGCTTCAGATATGTATGATACATGACAAACGTACTGTTGATAAACGTATTTCTAAATTCTTGTTTTACATTGATTTCATGACTTTTAATATAATTCTATTAAAAATGAATCCATATCCATATAACAAAGGTACTGTTGTTTTAAATCGATTTTATGTCTTTTTCATTAACTTTTAATATGATGCCACTATTTATGGCAAAGTTGCCATTTAAATAGGTAAAGGTGGTGGGTTGTGCTTCAAATGCTGCGGACTGAGATGATCAGGGATACGGGTGTGGGCCGGGTATGTGTGTCTAATCCATTACACGTATTGGCTTTTCAGCCCAAGTATAACAAGTAAGCCCATAACATAGTTAATCTCCTAACTTACGTTAAACATACACAAAAACGTTTAGTGATTCCTAGCACAAATGCAAAACACACACACGTTAGTGATTCCTAGCACAAATGCAAAACATACACACGCTACCATTCAGTGATGCATGAAATGGACAAATAAACATAAAGACACACGCCAAAGGTTGCAGAATTTTTAAGTAGTGCAACCGTAATTATTTGAGTTGACACATCATCCCCAACTTGAAAGAAATTTCGTCCCGAAATTTGATAAGTACTGCAAAAGTGACACGGTAACCCAAGAGTGACACAATGTTAGGTCAGGATGACTGTGGATTTCCCCAGGTGCCACATCATCCCCAACTTGAAAGGGAATTTCGTCCCGAAATTTGATAAGTACTGCAAAAGTGACACGGTAACCCAAAAGTGACACAATGTTAGGTCAGGATGACTGTGGATTTCCCCAGGTGCCACATCATCCCCAACTTGAAAGGGAATTTCATCCCGAAATTCGCCAATGATAACAAACGTTGACACAATCGTTTAGATAACTGCGGATCCTAGAGTTTACTCCGACCATTGCGTTCCTACATGAACTCCGGTCTACGTCTTGAGTTCCAATCCAAGTTTCGCGATTGGAATCCAACTGTGTTAACGAATCTCGACTTCCTGGTCCATGTGTTCGATAAATTCCTCCAGGAAAGGTATCGCACGTCAGTCAAGCTCGCCATGCTTCCCAAGCATTCCACACCATCCCAGGGTGAGACTTTCAACACGATATGATCGCCTACAGCGATCTTCCAGCGTTTCCCAAGTTTATCAGCTTTCCTGACGGTCACGCGTTGCCGCCAATCGACTCCCTATCCAAACAACCTTCCCAAGAGTTTCGAGTACCAGTCCTGGACCAGTAATTAAGTGGTCAACCCTCTCAGTCTAACCAGAAGGTTGGCCTTATCGTCTATGTAATGCCTCAACAGAGCTGTCTGGTTACCAAAATGATAATTGCTGCCATAGTACTCAACCATAGATAAGATTCCTTCCTAGTTGCACCAAAGCCAGTCACACACATGCTCGTAGCATGTCTTCAAGTGCCACGAGAGTTTGTTTTCTCTGACCGATTGCCCAACGGCAATAAGCGATGCTCTGGTCCTGACGTGAGCCAAGGGTGTTGTATATTACCTGACATAGATCATGCATAGATCAAATTCAGAGATAACAGGAGTTGGCACCTCATGCCTAAAAGCCACCTCTCTCAGAGGAACATTAACAACTGTGAAGACTCGTCATTTTTCTTGATTGCAAGAAAGTGTGCTGGTAACGTGAGACAATCAACGATCACCCAGGTGATATTGTTACCGTTTCGAGTTGTGAGTAGACTAGTGACAGAATCTATGGCAGTCTGTTCTCATTTCCACATGTGTGTTTCTAGTTGCTGATTCTTCTCCTTGACTTTCCCATAAGTCAAACATCATTCACATACATAGCTAGGTGGGCCTTCATGCCCGGTCACCAGTACAAGATCCTCCGATCCTAACATATTCCATCAAATCCAGATGACCAGCATATCGAGGCTGGTGTGCTTCGCTCAACACATGTTCCCTCGGATTGCTGCACAGTAGAATCCATATTTGTTCCATAAAGTAGCGAGTACCGTCTGACCTGCCATGGTTGCTTCCCCATGCCCCACATGGGTTCAACTTGGAATTTCTCTCTCTTCAGTTCTCTAGTTTGATCAGGGCAAGTCTGATCAGGTAGGTTAGAGTCGATAGTAAGCTGCAAAGCTCGTATACATTCAAGTTTCACAGTTGTAACCGTCCAAAATTCCATCCAGCGATGCCATTAACTGAGTTAGCTTTTCTGAATCGCAAGTACACGGGAGGCCCTTGTGATCGGTCTAAGCAGTGCACCTGGTACCGTCCAAGTAATGCCTCCAACTTAAATTCAAAGACCACGGCTTCTACTGCAGGTTGTGAGTCATGCAATTCCTCTAGTTATGCCACCACGTAAACCATCACCTTCTCGTGTTGTATCGGCGTGTAACTGGTACTCTGATTCAGACCATCATGGTACACCACTAGATCACCCGTACCCTCGGGTAAAGACGATGCTCAGAGCATTGCAGAGTTGAGGTTTAAAAGCTGAAAGGACGTCCTCCTGTTTTATCTTCCACGAACATAGCAACTCGCTGTGCTAAAGAGATTTAAGCTGCGCGATCTTCGAGAATCCTGTGATGAATCTGTGATAGCATCTTAGTGAGACCAAGAAATTGCTGCATCCTCAAAGGGATCTCTGGTGTCGATCAGTTTCTAACCAAAATGGGTCTTAGCGAGATCCACGTGTATTCCCACTTCGTTGATTATATGACCAAAAAGGTATCCCTCACATCCAGAAGTTACATTTATCAAGACTTCGCGCGGTGTGGCTCCTCCGTCAGGAGCTCTCAAATAAGATACAAAGCCGCCCATGATGTTCCTTTCTCCTGGAAATGATTCAACATGTCGTCAATAAGCATGGTCGATTCATGTGATCCATACAGCTGCTGGTGTGATGATTAGCTCGAAAGTCTTGGAAAACAACGTCGAAATGGCCGCACTGCGCTTGGTATGCCGTTGCAGGCACATTCTCCCCTTAGACTACCTTCTGAAAATAGTTCGTTTGTTATTCAATCCTCGAATGGAAGCTCGACCCCCGCAACTGGTCGTCAGGTTGTCAATATATGGTCGTGGCAAACGGTTCTCAACTGTCACCTTATTGAGTTCTTGAAAATCAGTACACATACGAAAAGGCTTATCTTCACGGATATAACCGGGGCTCCCCAAAGCGAAAAGCTAGGTCCGACAAAACTCTCGTCCAACAGTTCTTGCAGTTGATTAGACAGCTCTTGCAACCCTCCTGGTGCAAGACGGTAAGAGTGCGTGTAGTCAAGGCTGCCTCTGGCGCGAGATCCGACTGAGATTTCGCCTAACAGTTGTGGAAGTAAGCACGAAAGTTCCTTGGGTAGCACACCAAAAGGAATCACGAATGGTTGGTGGATCCTCGATCCTCTGTTTCCTTAGCTCTAACATCAGTAACGGTTGCTAGTATAGCGGAGTAATCCCTCCGTAGACACTTCTGGCCTTTATAGCTGAAATGGCGCTAACCATTGCACCACTCTGACGCTTTAGAACAAATAACAATTCTCCACACAAAATTTTCTCCTCACTGGTGTATCTGTGCGATCTCTGGATAACCGATCCACACTAACTACTGTATTGCAACCGTCAAGGGTAGTGGAAGGAAGGTCGATGTTGAACACCTATCCCCCAAGGTCGAGTTTGCATCCCAGCGAACATATAAGGCTTCAATTGACTTGCATCAGCCGACTCCACAACAGGTTCGGTTTCAAGAAGCATCAGTGTTAAACAGAACAGAGACGAAGCGAATAGCTACCCATCCAAGCTATCGTGTTGCTATTACGCCTGGTATAGCCTATGCCAATACTAAATGTCCTTCCATGAGGTTTATTTCCAGTGTTGTTTTCATCACGAGAATTTCTAGTACTGCCGTCGTTCCCTTGGTTGTTGTCACCTTGACTTAACACAGTCAATCCTTGTCGAGGTCACCTTCGTTTCCATACTGTAAGCTACGATCACGAGTACCTTGATGTTGCCGCGACTGTTGCCTCTAATATTGTTTGCCTGAAATGGTGTCATGCGTCCTTTCACCAACAAGGTCCATCTTTTCACATTATGTGCCACGTCCTAAGGCACTACTCATGGTGCGGGCAGTTAGACAGTCCGCTCTACAATCAATCGTCATCGATTTTGTCCTGATTGGTTCGTAAGAGTCGACTCCCATGAGTCGTTGGCTGGGGTTAAGGATTCGATTGGAGTCAAATCACAGTTGTTCGTTGCCGGTAACTAGGGTTGTTCAAATGCTGAAGTCGGTAAGGTACTACGTTTACCCTCTTGTCCATCGTTCTTGCAAATTGACTGGGTAATACACGGTATGTCGCGAGAGCGTTGCAGAAGTGATCGCACTTCGGGATCTAAGGCGTCAACACGCTAAGTTCCAGCAAGCAAAGATAAGTGAGGAAAGTATAGTCCAATCATTTGACGCTGAGCCATCCAAATCAGGGACGTTTATACTAGCACCTAACATTCTACACAGTTCGCTAGGCGTTCAGATGTGTGATCAGGTGATACTTGATAGCATCGAGATTCGTAAGGATTCAGAAAAGGGTGAAAAGATCATGTTCGAGTAAGAGACAATCACTGTTATGACTCCTATAAACTGCTGAGTTCTAACATAACATCAATTAACAGAGCAGAACCCCTCTAACACTCGTTAAGCCTCACTGGGACTCACATGCACCCCACATTATTATTGTGTGTGCACCCATTATAATAAGGCAATTTGCATGCTTATCTCAGTGCCTCTTAACTCGCGCTAAAAGGTTCCCCGAATTCGAGCAATAAGACAGATGACACCACAACATAGATCATGAAAGTTCAAGAAGAGTCGCACTCTTAAAACATGTAACATGGGTTGGTAACATAGAAGTTCATACTGCAGTGCTAAGTGTGCATTCACATGTGATGTTATTCATAAGCAAACACTAGATATACTATGCAATGGTAAACGAGAAACGAACCTTGCAATTTGGAGCTGAGTGTCATGGTCGATTTCGGATCTGTTCGGTTATAGTCTGGTTTTATAAATACGTTTTAAAACCAAGTTCACTATAACCAGTGGCTCTGATACCAAATTGTCACACCCCCAAAATATCACCTAAGGAAAGTCCCTGTTAGGCGTGTGACAAACCAATAACGAGCCACTAATCATGTTGAACCCATAAAAGTTTTTAAATGAAAATCATCACTTATTAATAAAAATATCAACAACAAGTTTCAATAACCCAACATTGTTCAGCGGAAGCAAACAGTAAACCATAGATAACTGTTTCAAAACCAATGTATAATATCAGTAATTCCATCACATGTGTCCATCCAGTTCGACCAATGACCACTCCAGCTACTCCAGACAGCAAGTTCCAAATCCAAGACATCTAACGACCTGCGAGCATGCAACAAGTGTATCAGATAACGCTGGTGAGTTCATAGTTTTACGAAAACGTTGGTTACCAAGTGTTTAGTTAATCCATTGAATTTAATTCCGAAAGTAATGTTGATAATAACCCGAATACAAGATGGCTTCTGATTATTTTGCCCTTTCTCCAATGCTCATATCAAAGCATTGGTCATGACTAGGTCATTAGTTCAACACCCGTCCTCTCAGGTACGGTGTGAGGTTGCCAAACCTAAGTAGCACTACTAACTAATACCATGTTACCTCCCGGGTAACCAAACAACACGGAGGGACTTTAAAGATGATAGGATGAGTATATTATCCAACATTTCCGTTTTTACCCAAAAGACTTATCCCTCCCCGGGATACCCACTGACTGTCCCAACCACCGGAACGCATGCTCAAGAGAGATGAACTCACCTTTGGTTTGCTCGATAAGATTAAAGTATGTGTTCACAGTTTGATTAATCCAATCCTAATAGGGTTTCGGTACCTGTCAGTTACTTACACACATAAATCACATATCTTTATTATGCAAGTATGAACATGCTTGGTGTCACACCCCGACCGCGTAAAACAACAAGTCGCGGTGGAATCGTCGGGGAGTGTTGTAACAGAATCATTGTTTCAAAACACATGGAAATTTGAAGTTTCATTTTTTAAACATTAAATATTTACATCGTCTGGAAATCTAAATAAACAATTTAAACATAGTCTATAATTGTTATTAAGTCACTAAGGCCTCGTCCAGTCCTATGTGAGCATGCATCCTAGCAATCAACATCATTCAACAACACCTGAAACATATGTGAAAATAAAGTCAGCAAAGAAATGCTGGCGAGTACATAGGTTTTTGAGAGTGTCGGATTCATGGCTAGTTTACATGTTGCAATACTTAATTAAAAACCTTGTTTTGAAAAGTATTGTATTGCGACATAATTAACCAACCCAAATCAAGTTGGTTATAATTTATAAAGTCTCGTAGCCATGATTCTTAATCCAAAACATTTATTTAATTAAATCAAATTGTAAAACATCTCGTTAATAAAACTTGTTAATAATTCTCGTTAATAAAACTCGTTAATAAAACTCGTTAATACATCTCGTTAATAAAACTCGTTAATAAAACTCGTTAATAAATCTCGTTAATAAAACTTGTTAATAAAACTCGTTAATAAAACTCGTTAATAAATCTCGTTAATAAAACTCGTTAATAAAACTCGTTAATAAATCTTGTTAATAAAACTCGTATGGTTTATATCAATTTGAAAACCTCGTTTATGTGACATCGTTTCAAAATCGTTTACCCAAGTGAACTAAATAACGCCACGGTATGTAATACGATGAAAACACTTATATATAGGAAGTACTACCGGCGTATCCACCTTGCTTTCATCACATTACACCCGTCCCGTTATCTAAACACTAACCAAAAACCAATCGTTTACCCAAATCGCTTAATTCGTTAACAATCGCTTTAGTCGTTTAAATCATTCTCGTTTTAAATTGTGAAAACTGCTTTTGATTGTCTCGCTAATAACATCCAAACCTTCAAAATTCGCCTATCGCTTCTCGCATTAATAAACCACCAAAGGGTAAATTAACAATCACAGATTTAGTCGTTACCCACCTAACCCACACATAACCATGGGTGCAGTCTGATAACGGAATTTGTCAGATCCTATGGTACCATAACCTAATATTGGTCGGTTTGGCCAAAAGTAATGAATATTATTCGTTATGTAAATACAATCAACAAGTTTGTTTACTTTATCATAATCGTTATAAATTTTGTATAAACCATATCATTTATTTTTGAAACTATCGTTAAAACCTCCAAAAACATTTAGCACATATGAATCACCCCAAAACAATTGAAAATAGTAAAATAGGGGAACTATGTACTCACCTGAGAATGCTTAGAGGTCTTGAACAACAACCAAGCAAAGCTAGAGGGAGCACGGAATCAATCGGCAACCTAATAACTATATAAATAAACTGGACCTAAGTAGGAAGATCAGATAGGATGAGGTTTTGTAAATCAAATGAGTATTGGAACTCATATGACATGGTTTAAGAAAGTCTACATTCTAAATCGAAACCTAACCTAAGTGCTTTCGACCCATTGTGACCCATTAAGGTAGCTTACGCTACTTTAACATGTCGTTTGCGTAAAAGCGCGTTCGAGACGTCTAACTAGTCCTATGACAAGTATTATATGCCTAAACATGATTAAATATGTTGCATAATTAATTAAGTGACAAAAGTTTGTGTTACATATGCTTAATTACCAATTATGCATGAAAAGGGTATTTTGGTCATTTACCTAAGGCATATAAACTACCTATCATACAACTAATTAAACCTAAGTGACCATAAGGTATAACCTCGGAAGGTTATTCCCTATGCAACTATGGTCACTAAACATGTTTGGTCGGATCCTAATGATCGACCAAACGGGTCGAGTTCGAAAGTCTAAGCGGGTGTTTAGTCCGCTTGACTTACGACTCTACACAAGCACTAAACTAAAAGTGACGAGCTAAACATGCTACAACATGTTTAGTTAAGTTAGAAAACAGGTTTTGGTATCAAAACAAACGGTTTTGATACCCAAAAGTAGTTTGGTTACAAAATACGCGAGAATGCGCATTTTGGCCGAAATTACGACTCGTCACTGAGCCTAGTTAACGTGGTAATCAGTAGCTATAGTCACTAAGGACTATAACCATCGTGATTACGCTCACGTTATGAAGTTCAAACGAACTTCGCATTGACCATAAACTGGTTAATGCAGAAAGTCAAACGCAGTTTGACTTTTAAGCTAAAAACGCAAAAAAAAACGAAAGAGGACTTACAAAAGGTCCAAGAATGGATTCTTGATCCCAAGTATTCTCAGGTATGGAGTGCTAAAGCTCCAACTTAGAGAAATTTCAGGATCAAGTGTGGGTTTTGAGAGCAAATGGTGAGGGGTGTTTATAGATTTGGCACAACCGTTAAGATCGTTCATCGAATAACGTGCATCGATCTCGTCCGTACACATGCACCCCTTGTTTTGTGAAACTATGGGCACCCCTAGAATGGCCCATATTATCAAAAATACCATTTGCAAGTGTGTATAACAGCTAGAACAGCTGGAAACAGCAAGAAAAACAATTCTGGTGATCTGGGGGGTCCTTACGGACCGTATGGACATGTGCTTAAGGTCCATAAGCCTTGTGCAGGTCAGCAAGTTTTAAAAATGGCAGATTTAGTCCCTGAAGCCCCAAAACTTGGTTTTCGATGCATTTTTGACACGTTTAAGCCCCGTTACCCCATTTCAAAGCTCTAAAATGAAGTTAAAGTATAGGGAACTTAAAGTGTGCACAAAAATATCTCGGATGTCAGTTCGTTTGGTCGTACGGTTGCGTTGTTCGGTTAATTACGACGGAAGTCGTAACGAACGCAAAAACGATCCAAATTAAGCGACGAATGGAATTCTATCATGCCAATCACTAAAATAAAATATTTTAATTATTACATAAATTTTTGGATGTCCGGATATATTCAGAACATAAGATATGTATGAAAATGCAAACTTGTGCACTTTTTGACGCTTTTAGTCCCTGTAAGATCAAATAAGCATGTTTTTGCACACCGAACCCCTCAAAGCTTATTTCTAAGCAATGTTTAGGCTATTTATGGTATGTTTAGATTATGATCAAGTTTCAGACTGTTCGATACCATACAAATCGATATAGTTTCACAGTTTGACACAACTAGTCCCTACGATCGAACAAACTTGATTTCGACACACCAAACCCTCCAAAACTTATTTCTAAGTTATGTAAAGCTTATTTAAGGTATGTTAAGCCTATTTCACTATTCCGGAGTGTTCGTCGCATTAAACTGATTACGTTTACACACCAGTTCGCGTATAACTTTCCAGAAAGCGATTTAGTGCTCGAAATCGAACAAGAATTGATATGTGCAAACGATACACATATTTATACAAATCCCAAGTATGAAACACAACATTTCATTGATTTGGTATTTGTTCGATGGTTGTGGAGACACAAATGTTACAGTCTCCCCTACTTCAGGAAATTTTATCCCGAAATTTAATTAGAGGAAACTTGTGAGAGCTCGAAACATGAAGTCGAAAAGATAAAACAACACTGGTTAGGGTTCTGAACTTCTAGTAACTTTAAATAACGTTATGCTTGCAATGTAAGAGGGACACTTATATACAAGTATATGAAGCGCCATTGGTGCGTCCACCGTACCTCCATTACATTGTTCACGTTTCGTTATTGTTGTCACTATTGGTTCTTACACAAGATAAATCTTACTGTGGTTTATGTGCACTGAATTTTTATAATTATGTACGCGTCCATAATTACGTAATTCCTTGCATAGTCCATACAGTGCATTTGATAATGTGTAGGGGAAACCCAAATGAATGAACCTGTGATGAGTGTGACTGGACCACCATAGGGTCCTTTCAGCTGTATCATCACATGCCATTCTTAACCAGATTCTAAATCAATCTTTAACTAGACCACTCAAGGGTCTCTTTTCGAATCATGGAATGGTACTATATAATCCAAGGGTCTTAACTACCACGTAGAAGCCCATTAAGGATTTAAGGTAGTACCTTTTGAATATCCTACTATGAATCCCTCATATGAAGATATGGAAGATTCTATGAGGATTTGGATAAAGAAAATCGGATCATACAAAAACATAAAGGAGAACACATAAACACATAATCACATAATCGCATAATTGTTTAATTTGACCTTTAATTTGTTATCTTTGGACACGGGTATTTAAAGCATACCAGGAATCTAATCCGTGGATTTCATTTGGCACTTTAAACATTTCAAGAATCTAACTATGAAGATAGGAAGATCTTAATAGGAATTCGGTTTTGTCCTTATTGAATCATAATGTACATATTAGAGCATACAATGAATTCAATTAAGGGCTCCGATTTGAGCGATAATCATCCACAAGGATCCTTAAAATAGGGCAACCCATCACCTTTCGTTTCGAATTTAAGCTCGAGTTGAAGTGGTAGCTCATATTTCAATAAGCCTTCATTTACACAAGATCGTTGTGCTTGAAGGACACAAGATTGAATATCAGATAGAGTTTGAACAGAATGGAGCTTGACTCGCTCCTTTCGACTAAGCATATCGGCTACGATATTCGCCTTCCAGGAAGGTAGCGAATCACGCAATCGTAATCGTTCAAGGGCTCAACCCATTGTCGTTGCCTCATGTTCAGCTCCTTTTGATTAAGAATGTGCTGGAGACTTTTGTGGTTTTGTGAAAACTACACACTTCGTTCCATAGAGGTAGTGTCTCTAGATTCTGAGAGCAAATACCACAACACCTAACTCAAGATCATGAGTTGTGTAGTTCTTTTCATGAACTTTCAACTGTATTGACGTATATGCTATGACTTTACCTCATTGCATAGGAACATAACCAAGGCCAAGATTTGACGCGTCATAAAAGACAACGAAATCATCGTTTCCATTGGGCAAGGACAAAACAGGAGCATCACATAGCTTTCGTTTCAGTTTTTGGAACGCTTCTTCTTGCTTAGATCCCCACTCCAAAGGCTTATTCTTTTGAGTCAAAGCAGTGAGTGGCACCGCGATCTTCGAGAAGTTTGAAATAAAACGACGATAATAACCAGCGAGACCAAGAAAAGAACGAATTTCTTTAGGTGTCGTTGGTGTATTCCAATCCTTAATTGCAGTAAACTTGGATGGATCCACATGAATACCCTGCTCGTTGACTATATGATCCAAAAACTGAACTTCTTTAAGCCAGAATTCACACTTGGAGAATTTAGCAAAAAGTTGTTCCTTCTTCAGGAGTTCCAAAGTCAAACGAAGGTGTTGTTCGTGATCGGCTCGAGACTTCAAATAAACAAGGATATCGTCGATGAACACAATAGTGAACTTATCTAAATAAGGTTTACAGACCCTATTCATTAAGTCCATGAAGATAGCTGGGGCATTCGTCAAACCAAAAGGCATGACAGTGAACTCGTAATGCCCCTATCTTGTGTGGAAAGCAGTCTTGGGAATATCTTCTTCGAAAACACGAAGCTGATGATACCCATAACGCAAATCGATCTTGGAAAAACAGGTAGCACCTTGCAGTTGATCAAAGAGATCATCGATTTAAGGTAGGGGATATCGATTCTTGATGGTAAGCCTATTAAGCTCACGATAATAAAAGACCCATCTTTCTTCTTCACAAAGAGGACAGGAGCTCCCCAGGGCGAAAAGCTCGGTCAGATGAATCCTTTATCAGATAACTCTTGAAGTTGAGGTGCTAGATATGCCAAGGCGACATATGAAGCAGAGTTTGAAGGTTGGGTAATATGAGCATAATGCTTTTCGAAAATTATGCATGGGGTTCTTTTCAAAAAAATATGTTTAATGTTGTTGAAATCTTACATAATACTTTTGAAATCATAAAGTAGGCGTATTAGGTAAGTATATTTATAAAATGTTTTAAAATCATGCGAGGTAAATTTTGAAATTATGCATAAGGATTTTGAAAATATGGATAAATCCTTTGAAATTATGCATTTGATACATTAAGTAAATATACTGTGCTAAAAATCATTTTCAAACTATATGAAATATTTTGAAATTATGAGGGTCGTTTTGAAAACCTATACTATGTATGTTGTTATGAAAAATCAGAATGAAATGATATGAGATTGAAGAAAGGTATCCTTAGTTATCTAACCAAGGAATTAAAGTGATTACTCAAATTGTCACTTCGTTTCTTAGAATGATACGAGCACTTAGAATTTTCAAGGAAATCATGAGCGATCATATGAATGAGAGAACTACAAATACGGTTCTTTGGTGTAGGTATCGTAGGGGTATGCCATACACACATACAACTATATTTGTACATCAGAATTGCGAATAAAGATTTATTTATAAACAAAATCGATTGTTTCCGAGTTCAAAGGAAAACACTAGAAACATAAACATAAGATTCGGATTATTCAAAGCAGCAGCTTCTTCTAATCGGCCAAATGCTCATCCGTGGGTCGGATTTGCATTGAAAATCTTTGGGTATCTGTCCCTGACATAACCCATCTCTCCATAGGTGTAGCGAGTTCCAGGAGGAAAATGAGCCTGTGCTGGATCTGCTTGAAATTGAACGAGGTTCTGAAAAGCTTGGTTTAGCACAGTGACTGAACGACAGTCTCGTGCCAAATGACCAATGAGTCCACAGTTGAAACATTTCCGACATTTGACACTGGCATAGTGGTGGGGGTTACACTGATTGCACAAAGGAGCAGTTCCTAAGTACGGCTTCTTGGCTGGTGGTGCTGCCACCTGGCTAGGTTTTGCTTGATTTGGTGTAACGGCTACGGGATCCTTTAGAGCTTTATGCTTCTTTGACTTTTTCGAAGGCTCGGCTTCTGCTTCTTTTGATGCTTCTTGGGTGGCTTCATTATTGAGACGAGACATGGCGATACCTAAATCCACAGTCTTCAGGATTACTTCGCCTATTCGCTGGGCAAATTTGGCAGTTTGCTCGGACATTTGAGTGTCGTTGAGATGAAGAGACATTCTAGAGGAAATGAAAGACATAGGAGAAAACAAGTGAAATGTTATCGGATAATTAAAACAGAACAACAACGCATAGAAATTGCGATCATTTGTTTGTTACCTAAGGCAAACAAATGTGATGATGATTAATCAAAGTAAACGGGTCATATTAATGTATCACTGACGACATGCTCGCCTAAAAGTGAACACTCACCCCAAGAGTTCCCAGGTAAGAGTGACTGGTCCGATACTGCAGATTTGTACGAACACTCTAGCCTTAGACAGAAAACTCAGGGTACAGACATTCACCCTTCTAGTTTGCACGTGTTCACATTATAAGACCCAAACTTTGACGAGATTTTGAAAACTTAGAGGGTTCAAAACCTAGTAATCAATCATCCTAGAACAGATGATTGGTTTTCGAAGCGGATTCAAAATTTGTGTTCTTGTTGTGGTTGTCATCTAAGGATAGGTGACGGTATTGTTTTAAGATCTAAACACAAGGATCTTGTGTTAGGGTCCTAGGAAGGTTATAAACTAGGTCAAAGCATTACTAATAACCTAATTCCCTATAACCATGAGCTCTGATACCAACTTTTCTGTCACACCCCGACCGCGTAAAACAACAAATCGCGGCGGAATCATCGGGGAGTGTTGTAACAGAATCATTGTTTCAAAACACACAGAAATTTGAAGTTTCATTTTATTAAACATTAAATATTTACATCGTCTGTAAATCTAAATAAACAATTTAAACATAGTCTATCATTGTTATTAAGTCACTAAGGCCTCGTCTAGTCCTATGTGAGCATGCATCCTAGCAATCAACAACACTTGAAACATATGTGAAAATAAAGTCAGCAAAGAAATGCTGGCGAGTACATAGGTTTTTGAGAGTGTCGGATTCATGGCTAGTTTACATGTTGCAATACTTAATTAAAAACCTTGTTTTGAAAAATATTGTATTGCGAAATAATTAACCAACCCAAATCAAGTTGGTTATAATTTATAAAGTCTCGTAGCCATGATTCTTAACCCAAAACATTTATTTAATTAAATCAAATTGTAAAACATCTCGTTAATAAAACTTGTTAATAATTCTCGTTAATAAAACTCGTTAATAAAACTCGTTAATAAAACTCGTTAATAAATCTCGTTAATAAAACTCGTTAATAAAACTCGTTAATAAATCTAGTTAATAAAACTTGTTAATAAAACTCGATAATAAAACTCGTTAATAAAACTCGTTAATAAATCTCGTTAATAAAACTCGTATGGTTTATATCAATTCGAAAACCTCGTTTGTGTGACATCGTTTACCCAAGTGAAATAAATAACGCCACGGTATGTAATCCGATGAAAACACTTATATATAGGAAGTACCAGCGGCGTTACCACCATGCTTTCATCACATTACACCCGTCTCGTTATCTAAACACTAACCAAAAACCAATCGTTTACCCAAACCGTTTAATTCGTTAACAATCGCTTTAGTCGTTTAAATCATTCTCGTTTTAAATTGTGAAAACTACTTTTGATTGTCTCGCTAATAACATCCAAACCTTCGCAACTCGCCTATCGCTTCTCGCATTAATAAACCACCAAATGGTAAATTAACAATCACAGATTCTGTCGTTACCCACCTAACCCACACATAACCATGGGTGCAGTCTGATAACAGGATTTGTCAGATCCTATGGTACCATAACCTAATACAGGTCGGTTCGGCCAAAACTAATGAATATTATTCGTTATGTAAAAACAATCAACAAGTTTGTTTACTTTATCAAAATCGTTATAAATTTTGTATAAACCATATCATTTATTTTTGAAACTATCGTTAAAACCTCGAAAACATTTAGCACATATGAATCACCCCAAAACAATTGAAAACAGTAAAATAGGGGAACTATGTACTCGCCTGAGAATGCTTAGAGGTCTTGAACAACAACCAAGCAAAGCTAGAGGGAGCACGGAATCAATCGGCAACCTAATAACTATATAAATAAACTGGACCTAAGTCGGAAGATCGGTTAGGATGAGGTTTTGTAAATCAAATGAGTATTGGAACTCATATGACATGGTTTAACAAAGTCTACATTCTAAATTGAAACCTGACCTAAGTGCTTTCGACCCATTGTGACCCATTAAGGTAGCTTACGCTACTTTAACGTGTCGTTCGCGTAAAAGCGCGTTCGAGACGTCTAACTAGTCCTATAACAAGTATTATATGCCTAAACATGATTAAATATGTTGCGTAATCAATTAAGTGACAAAAGTTTATGTTACATATGCTTAATTACCAATTATGCATGAAAAGGGTCTTTTGGTCATTTACCTAAGGCATACAAACCACCTATCATAAAACTAATTAAACCTAAGTGACCATAAGGTATAACCTCGGAAGGTTATTCCCTATGCAACTATGGTCACTAAACATGTTTGGTCGGATCCTAATGATCGACCAAACGAGTCGAGTTCGAAAGTCTAAGCGGGTGTTTAGTCCGCTTGACCTACGACTCTACACAAGCACTAAACTAAAAGTGACGAGTTAAACATGCTACAACATGTTTAGTTAAGTTAGAAAATAGGTTTTGGTATCAAAACAAACGGTTTTGATACCCAAAAGTAGTTTGGTTACAAAATACACGAGAATGCGCATTTTGGCCGAAACTACGACTCGTCACTGAGCCTAGTTAACGTGGTAATCGGTAGGTATAGTCACTAAGGACTATAACCATCGTGATTACGCTCACGTTTTGAAGTTCAAACGAACTTCGCATTGACCATAAACTGGTTAATGCAGAAAGTCAAACGCAGTTTGACTTTTAAGCTAAAAACGCATAAAAGAACGAAAGAGGACTTACAAAAGGTCCAAGAATGGAGTCTTGATCCCAAGTATTCTCAGGTGTGGAGTGCTAAAGCTCCAACTTAGAGAAATTTCAGTATCAAGTGTGGGTTTTGAGAGCAAATGGTGAGGGGTGTTTATAGATTTGGCACAACCGTTAAGATCGTTCATTGAATAACGTGCTTCGATCTCATCCATACACGTGCACCCCTTGTTTTGTGAAACCATGGGCACCCCTAGAATGGCCCATAGTATCAAAAATACCATTTGCAAGTGTGTATAACAGCTGGAACAGCTGGAAACAGCAAGAAAAACAATTCTGCTGATCTGGGGGGTCCTTACAGACTGTATGGACATGTGCTTACGGTGTCCGTAAGCCTTGTGCAGGTCAGCAAGTTTCAAAAATGGCAGATTTAGTCCCTGAAGCCCCAAAACTTGGTTTTCGATGCATTTTTGACACATTTAAGCCCCGTTAACCCCATTTCAAATCTCTAAAATGAAGTTAAAGTATAGGGAACTTAAAGTGTGCTCAAAAATATCTCGGATGTCAGTTCGTTTGGTCGTACGGTTGCGTTGTTTGGTTAATTACGACGGAAGTCGTAACTAACGCAAAAACGATCCAAATTAAGCGACGAATGGAATTCTATCATGCCAATCACTAAAATAAAATATTTTAATGATTACATAAATTTTTGGATGTCTGGATATATTCAGAACATAAGATATGCGTGAAAATGCAAACTTGTGCACTTTTTGACGCTTTTAGTCCCTGTAAGATCAAATAAGCATGTTTTTGCACACCGAACCCCTCAAAGCTTATTTCTAAGCAATGTTTAGGTTATTTATGGTATGTTTATCTTATTATCAAGTTCCGGACTGTTCAATACCATACAAATCGATATAGTTTCATAGTTTGACACAACTAGTCACTGCGATCGAACAAACTTGATTTCGACACACCAAACCCTCCAAAATTTATTTCTAAGTTATGTAAAGGTTATTTAAGGTATGTTAAGACTATGTCACTATTCCAGAGTGTTCGTCGCATTAAATTGATTACGTTTACGCACCAGTTCGCGCATAACTTTCCAGAAAGCGATTTAGAGCTCGAAATCGAACAAGAATTGATATGTGCAAACGATACACATATTTATACAAATCCCAAGTATGAAACACAACATTTCATTGATTTGGTATTTGTTCGATGGCTGTGGAGACACAAATGTTACACTTGGCACATATTATCACGCGAGTTACAGCGAGTATTCAAGTTATCACACCTTCATATCACAAATCCATATACCGTAATATCACATATGACCCGATCAACATAATCAGGCAACATAAACACATGAACCTATATAATAGTTTATAATAGTGTGAAGCCCAATGAACTTATCAATTATTCCAAATAATCGGCCCATAACAGTTTACACTTTATTAGCCCCAATCCATTACTACCAGTCCCACATGCATGATAGTTTGCAATATTTAACACCTAAATCTGATCTACTTAACTCACCGTGCGGCCCAATTTCAGTTATACAAACAGTACCAAATTCGTTTAAGATATTAGAGTCATTACATACTGTTCAATTGCATGGCAATTATTGGAGATCCTAATTCACGATCAAACATCATTAAATAAAATCAACTATCTAATTAACATGTGAACAATATACACATAGAGTTTTCTTAATTATAATAACAAGCCAATCGAGTTCTTTATTCCTACTTATTTTCGTTTCCTTAACACTAAACCTGGGATGTAACAATTTAACGCCAATAAATCAACAAGAAGCAACCCTCCTTGACTAATAAATCGTACTTCTACTGCGTGTACATAACAATGTCACGTATTGCACGTATACATATAAAGTGGTGAGGATGAAACACTAACCCGACAAGCGACACACGGCTATCCGTTAACACACAAGAAAGGGTTGCGAAGGCTGGCTTTCCTTGCTGTGGCCGTCGACTTCAGGGGGTGTTTAGGGTTTTGTTTTTGAGTTATGTGATAAGAAACCACATAATACGTACATTAAGAGATAGAGGTTTGTGGGACAATTGTTCCTTGACCGAATGGGCTTAAGCCCACAACTTTGGGCTGCCACAATTTAAATACTTTTCTTTTTGTCTTTCGTTGCACCACCAAGGACTTTTAAATTGATTTCTTGCTTCAGATATGTATGATACATGACAAACGTACTGTTCATAAACGTATTTCTAAATTCTTGTTTTACATTGATTTCATGACTTTTAATATAATTCTATTAAAAATGAATCCATATCCATATAACAAAGGTACTGTTGTTTTAAATCGATTTTATGTCTTTTTCATTAACTTTTAATATGATGCCACTATTTATGGCAAAGTTGCCATTTAAATAGGTAAAGGTGGTGGGTTGGGCTTCAAATGTCGCGGACTGAGATGATCAGGGATACGGGTGTGGGCCAGGAATGTGTGTCTAATCCATTACACGTATTGGCTTTTCGGCCCAAGTATAACAAGTAAGCCCATAACATAGTTAATCTCCTAACTTACGTTAAACATACACAAAAACATTTAGTGATTCCTAGCACAAATGCAAAACACACACACGTTAGTGATTCCTAGCACAAATGCAAAACATACACACGTTACCATTCAGTGATGCATGAAATGGACAAATAAACGTAGAGACACACGCCAAAGGTTGCAGAATTTTTAAGTAGTGCAACCGTAATTATTTGAGTTGTCACAGATAGTCTAAGTGGCATGCATGAAAAGAAGTTGAGGTATTGGTTTGTGAAAATGGAAAGAGAAAGAGAACTCCAAAGGTTTCCCCAGCAGTGACTGCACCTAAAGTGCCTACAACAAAGATTGTTGTTAAGGGTATAGTTGAAAGGGGGAGTCATAAGAAAAGTTAGATTATTAAATGTTATATTATACTAATGAATGATCAACGCTTGTTTTGCAGGGACTTCAAAGAAATCTCCACCAAGACTTATTGACGAACCAGTGCTTGATCCAGCAGATGTTATTCAACATGGCATTGGTCTGATGAAAGAGACACTGGAAAGTTTCTTAAAGAAGAATGAAGAAGCTACAGCTGCAAAGGTTCAAGGCTCAAGTGTTGAAAAGGTCGTTGAATCTTCTGCAAAGCATGTTGAAGCAGAAAGTTTGAAAGAAAAGGATGCTGAAGGCGTTGCTCACACAGATTCAAGTGATGCTGATAGTGAATCAAGTGACACAGAGTCTGAGATTGATACGTCAAAGATTGGTGTTGGAAAGATTACTTTGAAAAAGAAACTTCAGAAGAAAAAGAAAGGTTCTGATGAAGAGGATTCGACGTACATCCCTACACCTCAAGTAGAGAAGAAGAAAGGCGTTTTAAAATGGAAAGCAAACCCTAAAGGAGTTATTTCTAAGAGGGTCAGAGCAAAAAAAGGAGCAACAACTGTACCTGAGATTCAGAGTGGGAAAAGTGAAAAACATATTCAAGCTCCAGAGGTTCAAGCTCAGAGTACTGCAGAGATTGAAACTCAAAGTGTTAATATTCCAGAGAAAGAGAAAGCTCCTGAAAACCAAGAATATGTTAGAATTGAAAAGAAAGCTTGTGATGATGATGAAGTTGTAATCACGGGTGAAAGAGAATCTACACCACCACCACCACCAAAGAATCCAACTATTCACATTCCAGACGATTCAGAAATGTCAAAGCCAAAGAAAGTTACTTCTCCTGGTCTATTTGAAGGTTTTCCAAACGTTCAGGGTGAATTCACTGATGATATTCTTACTGGAGGTGAATATGACATGTTTCATGATGGGAAGATCAAGGAACTGACAAAGAAAGTAAGTATTCTTGAGAAAGCAAAAGCTGAAGCTGAACGTGATGAGTTGAAAAAGACGCTTGAGAAGACTGTGGAAGTGAATGAAGAGATGAAATCAGTCGTGAATGATCATGCTGAAAGAATAGATGCATTGACAGAAGATCTGGCTGATAATGCTAAACTCATTGATCAACTCACTAATGAGCTAGCAGAAGTGAATGGAAGGTATGAAAACATGAATGAAACAAACTAGACGCTGCATCAAATGCTCGATGATCTTCATGAGGCGTCTTCCAATGAAAATAAAGTGTTGAAGCTAGAGATAGAAGCTCTAAGGGCAGATAAGGCTATAAAAGATGAGCAGCTGAATATGTTATACACAGTGATGGAACATCAGCTTGGTATCAACGTTCAAGCTGTATACAATGACTTAGAGATTCAAAGAGTCGAAGAATGAAGAGCACAGAGGGAGAAAGAGTTGGCTGAGGTAGCAACTCAGAAAAAGAAAGATTTGATTGTTGAAACTCAAGAAGCTTGAGGCTCTTCGAGTCAGCCTGAAGGTGATGTTGAAATGGTAGATGCAGAGGTGAATGAAGAAGATCACATGGAAGTTGATCCTCAACAAAGCTTTGTCCTTACGGGTGAATCAGTCTCTCGACCTTACAATCTAAATGATGTTATTCGTATGGTGAGAGTTGAACAAAGAAAAGGAAAGGTGAGAGCAGTTGATGTGAAGCTTCTATGTTATAAAGAAGAAGAGAAAGTAGAGGAAGAGGAAGAAGATGAAGAACTAAAAGAAAATTTTGATGCTGTGGATAACTATGATCCCTCATAGGATGATTATGAAGAAGATAATGATCAGGGAGCTTCAGGGTCATTGTTAAAGCCTCTAGCTCAGCATTCGATTGAAGATTTTCTTAATGATGAGCTTAATGAACAGCAGGAGGATCAGCATCAGGAGTCTTCTTCTTCTAGAAAGCAACACTCTAATCAGGTATTCCTCACGCAACCCAAAGTTATTTACTTGAATTATACATTTGAGGGGGAGATAGAGGTACCGAGGACCAAGGAAGAGATGATAGAGGAACTTGGGATGGATGATGGGAATCTAAAGTTTTATATAGATGATGAGATTCCATCGTCACCTCAGAAAGAATATGAATTCAAGCTTGCAAACGAAGCTGATAATTTCAATCATGTTGAAATTGAAGAGGGTTCTGATACTTCTGAAGAAGATACGCCCTATCATTATTCTGGTGTTGATGACACGTTCCTTACATTTGCTGAAATGTTCAAGTATCAAAACGAAGATGAATTACGAAGGAAAGTGGTTAAAAAGATAGATACAGAGGGTATTCTAGAAACAGTTTCGCAAGATACATTGTTAGAAGGTAGAAAGAACTGGTTTAAGGTTATGCCCAAAGAGAGGAAGTTCAAGAGACCACTGCAGTACTTCAGAGATCATCCAGATAAGTCTCTGGGTGACATTCTTTCATGGGGATATCTTGAAGACTTGTAGGTATATGCTATCAGAAGGGAGCAAGGAGTTCAGTATTTCAAGTTCTTATCAGATATCAAAACACTTCTGTGGTGGGATGTGGAGGAGTTGGTGCAAATAAAGAACATTAAACAGTTCTATTACGGTCTTGATGTGAAAGTACATGATTAGAAGCCTCAATATCCAAAACAAGACATGAAGATTGATCTAGCAACGAAAGAGAAAGATATTACTTTGATAATAAAGCCGCCAAGATGTTTGAAAAATATGCCACTGCGTGCGATGGAACAGGATTTCTATGAATACTTCCAAGGTTGGATGTACAATCAGAGTACAGCAGGGTGATATCATTGTTTGACAAGAAGACTGGAGAATCAAGGAGGATCAGTGTGTTGGATCCAATGTGGTTAGTAAACTGTTCAAAGAAAGATATTGAGTGCTTATGTTTCAACAAGATCGTGTATGATGCTCTAGACAAAGTTCAAGCACAGCAATATCAGAAGATGGCAAACTTGCGCTTTGAAAAGGATATCAACTCTAGTAGGTATTGAAAGTCAAAGTTCAGAGACTTAGAGTTGGAGGAGTTCTTGAAGAAAGAGAAGCGCAATGAAAGATTCAGAAAGATTGCTGAGAGAGCTGCAGTTGTGGGTAGAAGAAAGCTTTTGAGACCTCCACCAACTGACCAAACGCCAATCGAAAAGGAGGAGAACAAGATCCCAAGGTGGGATAGAAAGCGAGATGGTGATCCTGAGTATAGAAAGTTCTGGAATGAAGTTGGTAGGCCTCTGAGGCGAAAGATGCTTGCAGAACGAGATGAACAGAGAAGACAGAAAGCTAAAGCTAGGAGACGCAGCAGGAAGATGTCTTAAAGACTATGCAGGAAGGAAGACTACAGCTAAATCCAAGGGGGAGTCTGTTAGTGCATTATGTTTGTAGCTTCCGTCTATATCGAGTCTTACGTATTTTGTCATGTATGTGTGTTTGTATATTTGTATATGTATGTATTTTGTATCTAGACAAAACCGGGAACGGAATGGTAACTGTTAAGTGTGATCCGAAAGAATGACATGTGTCATCCGTACGGATGGCCATCCGATCGGATGGCAATCCGATTGGATGGCCATCCGTACGGATGACACATGTCCGATCGGATGGCAATCCGATTGGATGACCATCCGATCGGGTGACACCCTCACTTCCCTGTGTTGCCTATAAATAGTGGTCTAGGGTCATTTGTCTAGAACTTCTTGCCTAATTGTCATAGCGAAGCTCTGTCCGATTGTCATCTGGAACTCTTGTATTTTCACATTCTATCAATGCAATTGGACATGTTAAGCGTTGAGATTGTTGTTGGTGATTCTCAGACGATGTCGAGGGATTCCGCACCTCACCATTGATCGATTCCGCCACGTTCTTCTACTAGAACCGTTCCTGTGTTGCACTCACGAGAACCATCTTAGAACTACTCAAGAAGGAGAAACTATACGCGAAATTTTCCAAATGCGAGTTTTGGTTTCGTGAAGTACAATTTCTCGTCATATAGTGAACGAGTAAGGCACCCCTCGAAGATCGAAGCAATTAAAAACTGGGAAGCACCCAAGACTCCAACTGAAGTCCGACAATTCTTGGGATTAGCGGGGTACTATCAAAGATTTATCGAGAATTTCTCAAAAATTTCCCAACCGCTAACCTCCCTCACCCAAAAAGACAAGAAATTCGATTGGAGTGAGAAATAAGAAGAGTCAATTCAACTACTCGAGGATAAGTTATGCGAGGCACCAATCTTATCACTACCCGATGGTACCGATGACTTTGTGGTATACTGTGATGCATCGCATCAAGGTTTGGGTTGCGTACTTATGCAACGGGATAAAGTTATCGCGTACGCATCATGACAGCTAAAAGTTCATGAAAAGAACTATACCACTCACGAACTCAAATTAGGCGTGGTGGTATTCTCCTTGAAAATATGGTGACATTATCTATATGGTACTCAGTGTATTACTTTCACGGATCACAAAAGTCTTTAGCACATATTCAATCAAAAAGAACTAAATATGCGTCAGCGATGCTGGACTGAATTGCTGAATGACTATGATTGTGAGATTAAGTACCATCCGGGCAAGGCGAACATTGTAGCAGACGCCTTGAGCCGCAAGGAATGGGTTAGAACTTAGAGAGTTCAAGCCTTAGAGATGACAATTCACACGGATCTTACCACACGAATCCGTGATGCACAACAAGAGGCACTTAAAGAAGAACATCTTAAAGCAGAGCACTCCGAGGCATGGAAAAGCAGTTAGTGCCGAAAGAGGATGGAACTTTATACTTTGTAGGTAGAATCTGGGTTCCACTCTTTGGAGGCCTTCGATATCTCATTTTTGAGGAAGCACATAGGTGAAAGTACTTGATCCATCCTGGATCAGATAAGATGTACCAAGACTTGAAGGAGTACTATTGGTGGCCTAACCTCAAAAAGGATATCGCTACCGCTGTCGGAAAATGCTTGACATGCGCGAAGGTCAAGGCAGAATACCAGAAACCCTCGGGTTTGCTGCAACAACCCGAGATTCCCGTTTGGAAATGGGAACAGATATCAATGGACTTCATTATGAAGTTACCCAGGACCTCAAGAGGCCATGACATGATATGGGTAATCGTCGATAGGTTGACAAAGTCCGCACACTTCTTGCCGATTCGAGAGAAGGATAGTACAGAGAAACTGGCGGAACTATATCTCAAAGAAATAGTGGCTCGTCATGGAGTGCCTATTTAAATCATTTCAGACCGAGATGGTCGCTTCATTTCAAGAATTTGGAAGTCATTTCAACAGGCCTTTGGATCGCATTTGAATCTAAGCACGGCCTTTCATTCACAAACTGACGGCCAGAGCGAACAGATAATCCAAACACTCGAAGAGATGCTTCGTGCGTATGTTATGGATTTGGGCGGCAGCTGGGATACTCACTTACCATTGGTTGAGTTTTCCTACAACAACAGCTACCACACAAGTATACAAGCTGCACCGTTCCAAGCTATCTATGGTCGAAAGTGTCGCTCTCCGCTATGTTGGGCGGAAACAGGCGATAAACAACTCATCGGTCCGAAGTTAGTCCAAGAGACTACAGATAAAATCTTTGAGATCAGAGACCGTATCAAGGTGGCTCGCGACCGACAAAATAGCTATGCAGACAAGAGACAGAAGTTGTTATCTTTTGAGGTCGGAGACAAGGTCTTATTGAAAGTCTAGCCTTTGAAGGGCGTAGCGAGGTTCGGTAAGCGTGGAAAACTTAACCCGCGATATGTAGGACCATTTGAAATCTTAGAAAAGATTGGCACCGTTGCCTATAAATTGAAGTTACCAGAAGAACTAAGTAGTGTACACGACACATTTCATGTGTCGAATCTTAAGAAGAGTCGAACATAAGAAACAGTTATCATCCCGGCGGATGAAGTTCACATCGACGACAAACTCCAATACACTGAAGAACCTGTTGAGGTCATGGATTGGAAGATCCAGAAAACACGAAGAAGTCGTATCAAGTTAGTAAAAGTCCGTTGGAATTCTCGACACAGACCCGAGTATACTTGGGAACCTGAAGATCAAATCAAGGCAAAATATCCTCACCTGTTCGCGAAGACTCCTGCAAAGGATGACTCAGCTTGAATTTCGGGATGAAATTCTCAATAACAGGGGGAGAATGTGACAACTGCCACTTTTCGGTAACTTTCTTACACTTAAAGTACTCATTTTTAGCTACACTTTTATGTGTTTTAAACATCCGAACTGCATATTTCATGACATACACTTAGAATACTCATGGAATACTTATTTTTGATGCACATGATTCATTTTTATTGAATACATTTGAAACAGTTTAAACAATGCATCGAAACTACTAGAAAAGCACCTAGTAAACTAGTATTCTGATGAAAACGCAGGATCCGCAGAAACCATCTAAACGACATCTTTAGGACTCAAACAAAAGTCCAACATCTAATATACATTAAACCCTAACTAGGAATGCAAGGGTTTGGTTTAAAACCTTCCCAAAGTCAGATAACACTTATAACTGCCTGAAAAGCACTAAAAGCGACAATTTCAACACTTTTCCGCAGAAGTTCTGCAGAAATCAGCAATTTAATCTTTTTGCAACATATAAAAGTGTTGTTTAACATAGAATTCATATGAGCTTACCTTTGGGTATCATCCGAACCAATAAATACATCAATTCACACAACTTACACAAGCTTGGCGTTCAAATAACGACTAACGGAAACAACGCGAAACGATTATCCAAACAATATCAAATCTTTTTTTTAGTGACTATCTAATGTTATTTGGATCATATTAGACTAGTAATGGTCACTTAACACATTTAAAACACTTAAACACTTAACCATCTATTCTTTACTAACAAACACCTAAGAAAACTAACATTTTAACACTTAGAAAAAAAGTTCACAACATGGAGACACCCCCCCCCCCCCCCCTTCAACTAGTTTCCACAAATATCTTAGATATTTACTATGGTTTTGCAAGTGGATCAAGGGGTAAAGTGTGGTGAAAATTTATAACAACTAGTTACCAAAGATCACTAACCATTTCATTACTACATTTCACCTTTGAAAACACACACTTAAGAAATCCTCTCAATCTTCATAATTTAGCCAAGAACACCTTCAAAAACTTTCACCATTTTAAACTTCTTTGATGATCAAGATGGAGCTTGATGATACTTAGGATGATCTAAAGACACTACAAGAAGAAGCAAGCTTTTCCTTCCATTCCATAGCTTCCAAACATCAAGATCAACAATTTTTCTTTTCTTTGATCATCATCTAGATCATCCTTAACCACAAGTACTAGAAGTAAGCATCTAAAATCCCTTTTTCATACTTATTTATATATTTATTGTTTAAAGAACATGTAATAAACTAAACAATCATACAAAATAATATGAAAATTCAAAGAAGCAAAATAAAAATCATGATATAAAAGTTTGTTTATGTTGTGATTTGAGGATTATTACTTGCATATTTGATCTAGTTTTGATGATTAGCAGATGAATAACTTGTTAGATGATGTTTAAAAACATAATCTAACAAGTGTACATGAAAATGTTTAAGGGTTTTGTTAAACATAAATGTTTAAATGGATGGTCATAATCTTTGGTTTTGTTAAAGTATATAAGGTTTTTCACTAAAAATAATACTTTTACAAAGTTATAAAAAGAAACATACAAGATGGGTTTTTGTAAAAAGTTTGATAAAACTAGAAGTAAAGCATGGATTTTAAACTAGTTAACATATGTTATGATCATACCAAAACCCTACATGTCATTGATTGCATCTTGTTAAGATTTTGGTATAAATCTCATATGTTTTTATTAAGAATAATATGAGATAATTGTTGATGATTTTTATAAGAAAAAGATATGTTTTTATTAAACATGGCTAAGTATATATTTTAAAGGAAATATGGTCATTTTTCTTAAAAATCATGTGTTATAAAACCTATCATTTTTGACAAAATCTTTATTAGAATAAAAAGATTTTAAAGAATAGTTTTTTTATAAAAGCAAAACTAGATATAAATATATATTTTTGAGAAAAATATATATCTAGTTATCTTAAGAACTTATGTGCTATGTGTTATTTGGTTGTATTAGTTATATGTATGAAAACTAGGAACTTGAATACAATGGTACAAATAAACACAAGACACATTACACCTAAAGTCTTACAAGACTAAACAAAAATACACCTTAAAAACAAGTTACGGACGATCCGAACCTTCGAACACAACTTATGGACAAATCGGACTTACGGACAAATATACGGACTATATATGTAATACGGACTATAATACACAATATTTCGACGACTTGGTAACTACGTTTTCTCAACCGAATAAGTAACTATACATTTTCTACAATATACAAAATATATTACTTATGGTTTATAATAAAAAGGTATTGTTTTTGAAATATATAAACATACATATATATTTCTTACCATATAAAATATGTTGTTTTAGTAAAAGACTAAAATTATATTTTTAGAACTAATCTTAAAAATAGATTATTTTTAAGATATTTTCTATGCCTTTTACCAAGTATAACACATATATTTTTATGAAATATATCTTAGAATATATAAGTATATATATTCTAAGAATACAAGATCACATATAACAAACACGCGGACATACGTATTCCTATACGTGCAACGATATGCACATTCACATCACCTAACACTTGGTGAAAACACATTTACACAGCTACGATACAACTCACGATACAAGAATATATATATTTGGCAAAATTTATATACACTAAACACTTATCAGTTAATACATCTAAGACACAGTTCAACGAATAACAAAGACGTACAAGTCATACACATATTCAAGATAAAAGACTTGTACTCAAGTCTTTACAAGACCGAAGTGTCTAACAAATATAGAACGTTTGTAGGTTGTGACACTATTCAGGACGACCGCACGTGAGATCACAGTTATCTACTATTCACGGACGCAATACTGTGAGTTCATGTCCCCTATTCATTTAAATGTTTTACAACTATCGGGAAAAATACATGTTCAATCGTATGTTAAAGTCATGGAATGAAACACCTTCGATCATATGCGAATAGGGTTATACATCTAAGCACCATTAATCCAGTTTGGACCTAGGTACAAGTGGTTAGATCTAATGGGTTTTGGCGACCCCACTCTTGGTCGTGGACCCATACAGAAGAGTGCTTTTATGTCTCAGTCGATAGTAGTTGACACAAAATCATCTAGGTTTGGATTGCTTCCTTTTTCGTCACACATATTAATGTCCTCGCGAAACATTAATGATCAACGATTTCATTGACGCTTTACATACTACATCTTTACCTACAGATACATTTTATACAACTCACATTTTACAGATACATTTTATACAACTCACATTTTACATATACATTTTATACAACTCACATTTTACAAATACATTTTATACAACTCACATTTTACAAGATACATCTTATACAACTAAACTGCATGAACTCGCCAACTTTTGTTGATGTTTTCAAACTCACATGTATTTCAAGAAATTAGTGGACCAGGCAGACATTTCAGTCAAGGAAAGCAAGTATAAAGACTCCATGCCACCATTTGAAGGGTTTGCCTGTTATATACCGCCTCTTTGCGGTGATATAGTGGTCAAAGCCTTGACATTTTAATACTTACATTTTGATGTATAAAACAATGACAACTTATTTTCATTTGATCGTTTGTAACCAATACATTTAACTTATGTTGCGTCCTTTTGAAACGATTATGACAATGGCATTGGAGCTTGTTTTTATTCATTTAGTATGTTCACTTATATTGTTATGCAATGAGAACTGATCAGATCACACCTCGCGCTTCCGCTACGAGCGGGTGTGACATAATATTTATTTATGATATGATCAAACAAATAAATATTGACACTTATAATATTTAGAAATTGGTTTTCTAAATAATTGCCCTTGAGAAACTAATAAATTATATGGATAATTTATTTTGAGAGAATATTTTATTTTGTTATTTAATGGGTTATATAACATTATAAAAGGTTATGAGATGTTGCATAAAGTCTTGTAAACATGTGATGTTATACTTATAAAAGTTATAAATTAAAACCAAGACTTAAAAAGTAAAAAGGAAAAATTTTCATTGGTTGAATATGGTGACCCTATGGCCGGCCATGGGGGTCTTCCCAAGGTGGTTTCCACCACTCAGATTTCATGCAATACTTCTAAAAAATATCACACTTGATTTGGTGATTCTTTTCTTATATTCTCTCACACCTTTTACATAGTTTTTCTAACACATAATTTTCAAGTGCAAGAACACAAAATGTTCTCATAATTTTCGGCCAAAGGGTGGTTGTCAAGAGAGTTCATAAGTGAAAATCCTTGCAATTATAAGGTGTTTGTTGGACGCTTGGGGTATGCAAGCTTAAGGTCTTCTCCTTTGAAGATTTTCATTCAAGAACATCATCTTCTTCATATCTTTTGCTATTTGGAAGGTAGTATTCTATAACACCCTATGGTTGTGTTTTGATAGCATGCATGTTCATATATGGATCCGGGTTATTGGGTTTTGCATATAAAAGAGTTTTATATCTTGTAAAGTAACATGTTTTAAATATTTTTTCTGCTGCATTTTCATTTTACTTGGATAAAATGACTTTGATAAACATGTAAAAAAACCCAACATATAAGGATAATAATGGCGTGTCCGAAACATAAGCTTTCGACGTTGCGTTGCAACCCCCACAACTTCTCCGTTTTTTAACCGACAAGCTAATAAATAATATTTCCAATGCCAAAACAACTCAACAGAAGACATGGCGAACTAGTTAAGCTTATTTTGGGACTCGGGGTCACTTCATGCATCGCTTGACGGTGGAATAACAACTTGCAACAAAACTTCGTCGGTGCGGCGCAAAAGTGTCGTAAACTAGTCGATGACCAAACGAAAAGCATCCGAAGTATCAAAATACAATTTCTACTAGTTTAGGGAACTAGTTAAGGTCGATTAACAATCTGAATCCCTAATTACCCCCTAATGGTGTAATTAACCCCTAATCGCCGTACTTTGGTTAATTACTAAAATATTTACATTTTAATCAATTTTTATTAAAAAAATCATATAACCCCCCCCCCCCCTCATGCTAGCCGAAATCTAGGTGGGTCCCACCCACAAGATTCATGTTTGAATTTGAAAGATTGGAGCATGGTGTGAGATTTGTTGTTTGAAAAGTCTTGAACAAACCATACTTTTTTATCACAATACAATACTCCATCTTATCATTTTGCATCCACTTTCACAACATCACAAACACCCCTTTCTCTTGTCTTCATTCACGGATCCAAATAGAAACCCACAAACCCACCATAAAAATTCCATAAACACCTCATTTTTCACATAATCTAGCCATTACAAGATCATATACACATGGGTTAAGCATGAGGAGCTTTTAGGGGAGTTCTTGGTGGCTTAATCTTTTCTTAATCTTCTTAATCACCTTCTGCAAAGTTGTAAGCTTCTTCTAACCATATTTAAGCTTCTTATTATGTGTATATTTAAGAAGTACATGTTGATTATTTTGAAGCTTAAGAGAATTATATTCAAGAACCCTAATCTCAAACTTAATAATCTACTAATCATGATTATTTATGTGATTATTTGTGTATATTAGTGTAGTTAGTTGATGTAATCTTGATGATTATGTTAATTTTGTTAAGATTAGTGGTATGATCTTGTGATTAGCTTCATGTAGTACTTTAGATTAGTGTTAATCTAGCCATGATACACTTAAAATGTGATTTTTGCTTGTAAAATGATCTTTGGAGAAACTTGATGAATTGATGATTATTTGGAAAATAGATTGAAGATTTAAACGCGTTTTGAAAATGTGGGAAACATCATAGTTTAGGGGAAACTATGGCGAATTTTTCTAAATCATAATCATGATTAGTTAGGGGTTAAAGTGTGATTAAAATGGCTAATCACACTTAAGGATTTTAATCATGGTTAAACAAACTTTTTAGGAAAAGTTTAAGCATTAAACATTCAAGTAAGTTTCTAAATTATTTATAATGGTTTTTATAAGTCAAAAATGATACTCATATATATATATATATATATATATATTTAGGGAAATATATTTATTTAGAAAACCCCTCAATGTGTGTATATATTATGTGTTAAGTGTATGTATTTAGACATATAGGGTAATCTAAATACATAAAGGATACCAAGAAAATACTTGAAAGATAACAAGTACAAATACACATAAAAACATATACAGAATATCCTCAATCTACCAATGAATGCTAAATTTAAACGGATAAAAGGGACGAGTGGACAATACGGACGACGGAACCAGAAATGACAAGTATATGTATTCCTAATAAATAAAGTATATTTCCATCGAAAAATAAGGCATGTAAACAAATCGGTCGAAAAAGGAATACATAACAACTGACGATGACAAAATGGGCGTATCGTCACCGCAAGAAACTACTACGACATTTGGGCGACTCTTCGACGCGGAAATATACCTATAAAGCGACTATGAAGACACGTCTAAAAATAAAATAAAATAAGATATTTTTAGACGCTTAACGAATACAAATATATATTACCGATAACAAAATCCGAAAGTTGAAAATCTACAAAAATTACTAAGTATTTTATAAGGACATGAACACATGTAAAAGTCCTATACTTAGTAAAATTTTTATAAAAATGCAAGATTATTAAATGGACTCACAAAACTTATTATGGACTAGGCCCAAATTAATTGAATACATGGGCTAGGGCCCAATAACAAAAATAATTGAGCTAGGGCCCAATAACAAAATGCATGGGCTAGACCCAATAACATTAAGACATGGGCTCGGCCCAATGACATAATACATGGGTTAGGCCCAATAGCATAAAGGACCTGGGCTCGGCCCAATGACATAAAAGACATGGGCTCGGCCCAATGACATAAAACATGGGTTAGGCCCAATAACATAAAAGGCATGGGCTCGGCCCAATGACATAAAACGTGGGCTAGGCCCAAAGGCATGGTCTCGACCCAATGACACGCGTGCGAAGCACGAGGATATGTGAAGGGCGTAGCCTGTTCACACATAATTCAATACATATAAAATATATGTATACACTTATGAAATCAATCTATATATCAATCGAACAAACAAACTACCAACACTCAAAAATACAAAGTTGTTCCAAAGTGACAAGTGAAAACATAATAAGATTTCAAGATGAACAACTTGTACGAGGTTCGATAAGACCTAGTGTCTAATAAAGTTAGTACACATGTAGGTTACTCACGCGTACGGACGCTCACTTTACGGTATTACAATACACAGAACGCAAACTTCTGAGTTCATGTCCCTCCTTTCACTGATTTCAATGTTTTGTTTTTAAAATATCGAGGGGAAATACATGTTAAGTAAACTGTATGTTAGCTATGGGTTTAGATGATAACATGCTCAATGTACATAAGTAGGATGATGACATTAGTAACCATTTATCACTTAGTAACCAAGGTGCAAAAGGTATAGATCTATCGAGCTTGAGGCGCACTCCACTCCAGGTTGGTATACCCTTAGGAGTGCTTTTGTGATCCCTATGATGTCAAAGTTGTCTCGGGTTGGTTACTTACTTATGGTACATAATGTCAGTGTGTTCGCGTGTGATACCTGTGCTTGCGTAATCATTATTTCAAACTCTGGACAGTTCAATTATCAACGAAACAATGTATTTTGATCCCTATATTTTTTTTATTTATGTTTGACAATCTTTCATTTAAATCTTTGTTTGATTTCAAACTCTAAATCGCTTTCTTGAAAGTTATACGCGAACTGATGCGTAAACGTAATCAGTTTAACAATACAAACACTCTGGAACCTCAATATATGCTTAACATACCTTAAATAACCTTTACATAGCTTAGAAATAAGTTTCAAAGGGTTTGGTATGCAAAAATCAAGTTTATTCGATCGCAGGGACTATTTGTGTCAAACTGCGAAAGTATGCCGATTCGTATAGTAACGTACCTTCCGAAACTTGATCATAAGCTAAAATATCTTATTTTAATGATTGGTATGCTAAATTTCCATTCATCGCGCAATTTGGATCATTTTTCACGTCCGTTCTAGTTTCGTCGTAATTAACCGAACAATGCAATCGTACGACCAAACGAACCGACATCCGAGATATTTTCAGGCATGTTTCAAGTCCCCTATACTTAAAATTCATTATTGAGCTTTGAAAATGGGTTAACGGGGTTTAAACACGTTGAAAATGGCTTAAACATGCTGCAGGGACCAAACCTGAAATTTTTTGAAACTTTCTGGTACGGTGTGTGGTGGCGTCGCACCACAGCCTAAGGGTTGTGCTGTGGCGGCACGCGACGGCTACATCTGGACAGAAATTCCATTCTTGGTAACCAGCTTGATTTCTAGGGTCTTTTGTGCAACATTTGCAATACCTTGAGCTGGTTTTGGACTCCCCTAGTATACTAAATCAGTGGGTAACATATGGAGGGCAAAGATTGAAGCTCAAAACCTGAGAAACGATCCTAATGGTTCTTGACTTTCTATAAATACCCACTCAATTTCATTCTCCAATTTGCTCATTTGCTCTCAAATTCAGCTCTAAATTGAAGCTCTCATTTATGAAGGCTTCATACCAGAGTTGTTTTTTATCAAATTTTCAAGCATTGGACCTCTTGTAAGCTTCCTTCATGCTTTTTGTGCATTTCAAGCATGAAAGTCAAACAGTGTTTGACTTTCTGCTTTGACCACTCTTTGGTCAACACAAAGTTCGTTTGAACTTTGCAACGTGAGCATAATCACGATGGCTATTGTCCCTTGTGACTATACCTACTGATTACCACGTTGATTAGGCATAGTGACGAGTCATAGTTTCGGTCAATGTGACACCTGTGCCTCTGCGACCATCAAACAAATACCAAACCAATGAAATATTGTGTTTCATACTTGGGATTTGTATAAATATGTGTATCATGTGCACATATCAATTCATGTTCGATTTCGAGCTTTAAATCGCTTTCTAGAAGGTTATACGCGAACTGATGCGTAAATATAACCAGTTTAATGCAACAAACACTCCGAAATAGTGACATAGGCTTAACATACCTTAAATAACCTTTACATAACTTAGAAATAAGTTTTGGAGGGTTGGTGTGGCGAAATCAAGTTTATTCGCTTACAGGGACTAATTTTGACAAACTACGAAAGTATGCCAATTCGTACTGTAATGAGTATTCCAGAACTTGATCATAAGTTAAATATGCCCTAAATATCCTTTACATAGCTTAGAAATAGGCTTTGAGGTGTTTGGTGCGCAAAAATAAACTTTTTGATCAATAGGGACTAAAAGCGTCAAAAAGTGCATAAGTTTGCATTTTCGCGCATATCTTATGTTCTGAATATATCCGGACATCCAAAAATTTATGTAAGCATTAAAATATTTTATTTTAGTGTTTGGCATGATAAAATTCCATTCGTCGTGTAATTTGAATCTTTTTTCGCGTCCGTTCGTGTTTTGTCGTAATTAACCGAACAACGCAACCGTACGACCAAACGAACCGACATCCGATATATTTTTGAGCACCTTTCATGTTCTCTATACTTTAACTTCATTTTAGAGCCTTAAAATGGGGTTAACGGGGCTTAAATGTGTCAAAAATACATCGAAAACCAAGTTTTGGGAGTAAAATTGTAAATCTGCGCTAGGCCTAGGGCGTGAGCCTAAGCTTATTCTTACGCGGCCCGTGTAAACTCTCCAGACCAGAAAACTTGTTTTCTGGTTTTCCAGCTGGTTTCAGGCATTTTTTCCATGGTTTCTTCATCCAATGTGCTTGTTTTAAGAGCCCATGGTATTCTAATTCAGTGGGCACACATGGATGATTGAGATTGAAGCTCGGGAATCAAGGAACGATCTTAACGGTGGACCGAAATATATAAATACCCACTTAGATTTCATTTGCTCCTCACACTTTTGATCTGAATTCACTCTAAGTTGGGGTTCAAAACCTCATACCTGAGTATTTTTAGATCAAAACTCCATTGCTTGGACCCTTTGTAAGTATTCTTTCGTGTTTTTATATGTTTATAGCACGAAAGTCAAATCATGTTTGACTTTCTGCTTTAACTGGTCAATGGTCAATACGAAGTTCATTTGAACTTCGCAACATGAGCGTAATCACGATGGTTATAGTCCCTTGTGACTATACCTACTGATTACCACGTTATTTAGGCATAGTGATGAGTCATAGTTTCGGTCAAAATGCGCGTTTATGCGTATTTTGCAACCAAACTATTCTTGGGTATTAAAACCGTTTGTTTTGATATCAAACTTGTTTTCAAACCTTGTTAAACATGTTTTAACATGTTTAACTCGTCACTTTTAGATTAGTGCTTGTATAGGGTCGTAAGATAAGCGGTCTAAACAACCGCTTAGACTTTCGAACCCGACCCGTTTGGTCGATCTTTAGGATCCGACCAAGCACATTAGGTGACCATAGTTGTATAGGGAATAACCTTCCGAGGTTATACCTTATGGTCAATTCCTTTAGTTAGTTGTATGATAGGTAGTTTATATGCCTTAGGAAAATGACCTAAATGCCCTTTTTACGCATAAATTCATTTTAAGCATATGTAACCTAAATTTTGACATCTAAACTGATTAGGAAACATTATTAGACTTGTTAAGGAAAATAATACTTGTCATAGGACTAGTTAGGCGGTCCAAACACGTTTTACGTGAACGATGCGTTAAAGTAGCATAAGCTACCTAAACGGGTCGTAATGGGTCGTAAGCACTTATGTTATGTTTCGTTTTAGTATGTAGGCTTTGTTAAACCACGTCATATGAGTTCCAATACTCATTTGGTTTACGAAACCTCATCCTATCCGATCTTCCGATTTAGGTCCGGTTATTAATGTAGTTACCTATATTAGGTGTCGTTTGATTTCCCTGATCCCTCTAGCTTTGCTTGGTTGTTGTTTAAGACTTCTAAGCATCCTCAAGTGAGTACATAGCCCCCTCTTTTGCTGTTTTCAAATGATTTGGGGTGGAACACATGTGCCTACTTGTTACTTTCATGTTTTACGTGCTTTTATATCATATAATTGCTATGTTCATTAGTACGTATATAGTACATGATTTCATTATGTTTTGCTATGTATGTTCTCTTAGCATGCTAGCATATTGATTTTCATAAATACTTTTGTCGCATATGTTCATCCCGCATATGGACACATTGTTTTACATTTTGAATCTATTTGAACCGTTTGAAGTTGTTTCATCTATGTGAATTATTTATACTGTTTGAACCGTTTGTTTGATTGATGTGAACCATTTGAATTTGTTTGAACCATTGGCTTAGGGAAGTGATTAGGTCACAGGGCGAGTGTAATGTGATAAAAGCATGGTGGATACGCCGCTGGTACTTCCTATATATAAGTGCTTTTAACACATTATACCTCGTTGGGTTATCTAGATCACTTGGGCAAGGTTATCAAAACAAAGTTATATTTCAAGGTTTTTCTAACAATATAAAAGATTCGAGTTTTATTTCAAAAATGATTTACAATTTGGGTTTACATAAACAAATATTTTGGAGATAAGATGTCACACCCCCAAAATCCACACGCGGAGTATCACCGCTTGGAGGCGTGACATGACCAGGATCGAGCCACCAATCATATTTTACAACGTAATTAAGTAAATAAAACCAACCACAATATAATTGGTGACCAAAAGAAAGTAACCAATTTTAAGTTAATAGCGGAAGCATAAAACGTAAGTCCAAAATATAAGTTCCATAGTTCATAAGTTTAAAGTCCAATACGTAAGTTTAATAAGTTCAAAAGGATTAGATGTTTAGCACGGGACATAACAGTCCATATCCCACAACGGCCACCTCCTCGTGCAAGCTCCGTAAGCATCTAACGACCTGTAAGGCATGTAACAACGAGTCAACAACAAAGTTGAGTGAGTTCACGGTTGGTTGTTTAGTTTTAAGTTGTTTTCTGAAAACATGGTTTGTCTTTCGTTGGCTTATTTGCCGTGGGGGTTACCCCATAGTTGAAAGTGTGATTAACCAGTTCCTTCTTTATTACCCAATCCATATCCATAATCAGTGGGGGTTTCCCCATATGAACCACTAGACCGTATGATATCGACTACTAACGAATTTTGTTGTGCCCTACGTCAATGTTCTATCATCATTGACAGTTTGCCATAGTCCATTAGTACACGCCCGTTCGAACGACACGGTGTGAGGTTTGTTAAACCTAATAGCGCTATTAACTAATGACCTGCTCGCCATCGGCCTCGGCGATTAAGTCGATATAAAATGATGGACTTAATGATAGAGTTTTGTCTAGTAAGTTTTAAGGTTGTTGTTGTCACACCCCGACCACGTAAAACAACAAAACGTGACGGAAACATCGGGGAGTGTTGTAACAGAATCATTGTTTCATAACACATGGAAATTGAAATATTGTTTTATTGATCAAAAGAGTTACAATGACTGACAAACAAAGAAACATAACATAAATAACTAGTCTTGCATCTTTTATTGTCACTAAGGCCCAAGTCCGCCTAAGTGTATCTTGACCAATCCTATGCTTCATTTCCTGAAACACATGTGAAAATAGGTACGTCAGCATAAAAATGACGGCGAGTACATAGGTTTTGTGAAAATAAGATTCATGACTTCTGTTTAAGAAAATGTTTAGTCATGAACCTTGTAATTTGATTTGTTTTGTAAATCATTTGAAAAACAATAAGTTCAGATGATATGTATAAATAAGAGAATAATGCATGGTTAAATGAATAACCATGTAAAATGAGTTTGTATAAGTTAAGTTGTTTGTAAAACAATGTATTGTGAAAAGTATGTTATTTGTATAAAATGTTATATGTCTTAAATTGAAATGATTTAAATAACGCTACGATATGTAATACCATACAATCACTTATATATAGGAAGTACCAGCGGCGTATCCACCATGCTTGTATCATATTACACACGCCTCGTTACTTAAATCACTTACGCAAACCAAACCAACAATGTAAGATGTCTATGTTTAAACCAATTGCCAAAAGTATTGAATAATATGTCAAAGTGTTTATGTCAAGATGTAAATCATGTAATGTAAAACAAATGTGATATGTATGGCTAGTGAAATGCATCAACTAAACCATAGGTGAAACGCACAAAACAAAGCATTGAAGTAAAACTTGGTTTAAATCAAAGTTATGTTTTGTGGGAAATGCATGATCAAATGTAAATCATGTTAAAATGTCTATGTCGAAATGTCTGTGTCAAATGTCTACGTCAAATGTCTATATGCATGATCAAATGTAAATCATGTTAAAATGTCTATGTCGAAATGTCTATGTCAAATGTCTATGTCAAAATGTCTATGTCAAAATATCATGTATGGCAAGTGGAATATATATGTATATATATATCCATTAAGCCATAGGTGAAAATGCACAAAACAATATATTGAAGTAAAAACTTGGTTTAAATCAATGTTATGTCTTGTGGATATGCATGCTATACTGAATATGAACATTTATGCGGTGTTGTTATAATGCATACATCCAAGCCTTGAGATTGTGGCGATAAACCCTTAAACGACTTAAAGGATTATCTGTGCTTCATATCATCGAATTCGGTCATTCCTTTCATCCCCTTTCCCTGGGATGTCCGGAACGGGAGTTGTCAATTCCTATGGTACCACTACCTACTAACGAACGGCGTAGCTAATGTTAATGAATGTATTGTCCCATTCAAACAAACCAAATGTCATACCAAAATGTAAGCATGTGATGAAATGAAAATGTACTAAGTATACAACAAATGAACATACATAGCATGTGATGTGATGTGATGTGATGTGATGTGATGTGATGTGATGTGATGTAAAACAATGTACTAAGTAAAGTACACAATGGGCACACCTAGCATAAACACAATGAAATCATGTACTATAAGTGTACTATTGAACATAATAAGCATATGATATGAAAACATGGAAAGCATGAAAGTAACAAGTAGGCACATGTGTTCCACCCCAAAACGTTTGGAAAACAGTAAAAGAGGGGTCTATGTACTCACTTGAGATTGCTCAGTAGTCCTTGAGTAACAACCAAACAAAGCTAGAGATCACGGATATCAAACGGCACCTAATATAGGTAACTATGTTAATAAACCGGACCTAAATCAGAAGACTGGGTAGCATGAGGGTTTGTAAACCAAATGAGTGTAGGAACTCATGTGATATGGTTTAACAAAGCCTACATACTAAATGAAACTTAACCTAAGTGCTTATGACCCATTTCGACCCATTAAGGTAGCTTATGCTACTTTAATGTGTCGTTCGCGTGAAACGCGTTCGGACCGCCTAACTAGCCCTATGACAAGTGTTATATGCCTAAACATGTTACATAATCAGTTATGTGACAAAAGTTTAGGTTACATATGCTTAATTACCAATTATACATGAAAAGGGTATTCTGGTAATTTACCTAAGGCATATAAACTACCTATCATACAACTACTTAAACGTCGTGACCAATAGGTATAACCTCGGAAGGTTATTCCCTACCTACTATGGTCACCTAATGTATTTGGTCAGATCCTAATGATCGACCAAACTGGGTCGGGTTCGAAGGTATAAGCGATTTATCAGATCGCTTACCCTACGACCCTAGACAACGTGGTAATCAGTAGGCATAGTCCCAAGGGACTATAACCATCGTGATTACAATCACGTTGCGAAGTTCAAACGAACTTCGCATTGACCATAAGCTGGTCAACGCTGAAAGTCAAACAAAGTTTGACTTTCGGACTCAAAAAGCAATAAAAGAACGAAAGAATACTTACGAAGGGTCCCCGAATGCTAATCTCGATCCAAGAACTCAGGTATGAAACAATGGTTTCAACTTAGAGCTCTCAAATCAAGATTCTAGTGAGAAATGAAGTTGGGGATGAATGGGTATTTATAGGATATGCACCACCGTTAGGATCGTTTCAT
>JARYGA010057479.1:0-27822 GCA_030545235.1 Helianthus tuberosus
TTTTGTTGATTTATGAATCAGTAGCTATTTTTTTTCAAGTCACATATATATTATGAATCAGTAGCTATTTTTTTTTTCAAGTCACACACACACACACACACATATATATATATATATATATATATTAGTTTTACTTAGTGGGGATCCATCCAATATTGCATATTACGCTCGTCATACTTCCAGACGAGTCTCTTCCCTATTTGCCTTATCTGTTCACTTTCATCTAATAACTCCTCACCAAATGTGTGAAGTTCTTGCACATTCTCAGTGCTCATGGGTGGTGCGGGTGCTGGTATTGGGTCAGGGTACTGTGGCATCGGTTCCTCATGTGGGTATGGTTTCTCTAGGATTTTCTGAATATATTGGTCATTATCCCAATAGGGATCCAGAGGGTCAAGGTTAGGGTAAGGTGCTACTGGGTTTTGTATGTGCTCCTCTAGTGGGTAGAGTTGTTGGTAATCCCTATGGTCGTCAAACCATGGGTCATAATCTGGAGGATGGGGTGCTTGAATTCTAGGGATTTCAGTTGGGTCGAAGGCAGGTGCAGGAATCTGGTCTACTGGATTAAGTTTGATTTCCATGGGTTGTGTTGGGAACAAGGGTAATGGCTGTGGTGTTATGATTTGTTCTAGATTCGGGTATGCGGCTGTGGTAGCTAAGATATGAAAGTTGGCTAGTCTCCTATTGAGTATATCTTGAGTTTGAGTGTTCATCTCCCTATTCGCAGCTGCTAAAGCTCGCTGTTGCTGTAACTTTCTCATTCTTTTCCTACGCTCGTGAGCTCCCCGACTGAACCATCCTCTCTTTTTGGTTGGGAATGGCTTTTCGGATTGCGCTTTGAATATAAAGATCCCTTCCTCTGTGTCAGCTGAATACCCCGAGGGGGTAGGCTGAGAAGAAGTTCCTTCATCTATAGGAGAACTGGACAGTTGACGATAAGCGTCCGATGGTCCTTGATCACTCATACTGTAAACTAACAGATTGTCAAATAACACACAATAATAATCTACACGTATGCCAATAAACTCATTGATTATTTTCTAACAAAATTGACAATTTTAATGTCAGCAAAACACTTCTGTGGCTAAAACTAGTGGCTATGGCTCTGATACCACCTTCTGTCGCAACCCCCGGCCCCTAGACACCTGGGAACGGGCGGCCGCGAGCCAGTATCAGTGGTATCGGTATTTATCAATTTGGCAGCAGAATTTTACATCAGAACCGTAGTTAGGAAATATTTTATCAGAGTAAAATACCACATTTTTATAATAATAACCACATGGGAAATTCCCAAGTTTCTGTTACAAACATGTTTATAGGGATAAACCCTAATTTATTGAATAAAACATCTTTCTTTATTTAGGTAACTTTTATAGCCACATTTTCCAAGCCTTCAATGCTGTCCAGCTGGCTTCTATTTGGCTTTCACATTTTGTTACCTGAAACGCGTTTTAAAAACATTTGTCAGTGGGAAATACTGGTGAGTGATTCCCAATTTAATCAAGAAGAGTTTTATCATTTTACAGTATTGAGAACGATTACAATGTTTATATCTACACAATTACTCATTCAGTATTGTCAATCCTGACTGGTGGGTCATATTACTCATTGGCTATCTCATTGTCCAATAGTAACGTGTTCCACATTTTGTATACAAAACCCCAACTTATCGGCTGTAATTGAAGAATTACAAAGACTCAATCACTGCTAATCATAATTTAAAATAATAAAGGTTTTGTAAAAACAGTTTACAAAAAGGTTTACAAAAAGGAGATTACTCACAAAAAGGTTCACGCAAAAAGAAGGATTACTCACATTTCTATTTTAGGTATTTTTCCTGTGATTTCCTGGTTATAATCTATTAATTAAACGGTGTCAAATAGTACTAATGTCACACAACCGTGATCGACCACCAACACTGACTCGAGCTAGGATCTGCATGTTGCGACGAACCTGTCAAACATGAAAAAATAGAGGTAAAATCGTTGAACCACACATGCACGTTGCGCCGTGTGAAGTTGCAAAATTTGAAACAAAACATAAAAAAGTTGAACCACACTCGTACATTGTGTCGTATTAACTCGAAAAATTTAGAACTATACGTAACGAAATGTAAAAACGTTAAACCAAAGACGAAAAGTATAATTGACAAAAGTTGTAAAGTTAAATTGCAAATGATGAAAAGTTTTGAGTTAAAGTTAAAAAACCAATTTTGTAAGGTTAAAATTGCAAAGTTAAAAACCTTTGAGTTAAAACAAAAAAAATCAAGTTTTTTTTTTTTTTGTGAAAAATCCTCAAAGCACAAGTTACAAGTGTTTATGCATGAAAAAGTTACTTATTTATATATGGAATAATTTGATGTTTAATTATTTGCTTTAATATTTACTCTTCCGCCATGTCTGTTTAGAATTGTGTTCCCGCAACAAAAGCGTGTAGGTGTAATACTAGTTGTTATTAACCAGTAGAAGTCCTTGCGAGCTGTGGCTGGAATTATGTGGATGTACAAAACATACAATATTGGTTATAACAATAAAAAAGTTTAATTATAAAACAATAAGTAGCAAGTTACAAAATTGTTTTGTAAAGAAAAATATTGAACTTTAGGTTGTAGGAGAACTTTCTTCTCAACGTGGTCTTCAATCGGTAGCTAAAAGAATCAAACAACGACTGATGTTAGTAAAAAGTTGTCGCATATTCGTAACAAAGTATTTACAGTAAACTGTCATTTGGGTCCCTGAGGTTTGAGTAGTTTTGCCACTTTAGTCCAAATTTCAAACATTTTGCATCTGGGTCCCTGTGGTTTCATTTGCTTTTGGACTAAAATGGCAACAAAAATGAAACCACAGAGACCCAGATACAAAAGGTTTCAAATTTGGACTAAAGTGGCAAAACTGCTCAAACCTCAGGGACCAAAATGACAGTTTACTCAAGTATTTATTAGGCAAGTGTTGTACATGCACCTACTGAAACTGGTGAGCTTTGACACAAATCAGTTTTGAATAAAGTTTGTATCAAAACGAAAATAAAAATAAGCTTGTCGTAACAGTATATTTCGAAATTTCATAAAACATTATATATATAAAAAATTATAAAAGAAAAATCATATAGTATAAAAAAATTAAAACTAAAAACATATTATATTTGACTTGAGTCTGTTCCAAAAATAATATATCAAAACGTAAATAAACATAAGCATGTTTCGAAACTTAATAAAAATATTATATTTTAAACGTGTAATTATTTTTTTTGAACGGCCAACGAAAAACGGAAATTTTATTAAAAACTAAACATGGGCGACTAGCCAGCAGCTAGCCACCCAAGTAGACCAGAAAAAAGGAACAGAACCGCCAAATACGATACAAAAATTAAGTTTCAAAGACTCTAAACTACCTCCAATCTTCTATGGACAAACCGACAACCTTAGACCTGTGTTTGACCCACATGTAGCTCATCGCCTTCGTCTCTTCCACCACCTTTGTCAATGAAGCGTTTTTGTTTCCGAAAATCACCTCGTTACGCAAGCTCCAAAGGCTCAAAATCCTTGTTAAAATTACCGCATAGAAAGCTTTTTTTCTCTTCTTGCAACCGTTAACATATTGATGTAATTCAAGAAGGTCTTTTATATCAAAAAGGAAATGATGATGAAGCTTACACCATTGAAAAATAACCTGCCCAAAGGATTGCGAGAAACTGAAGGAAACGAAAATGTGTTCACTTGTCTCCCGCCATTTCCCACAAAAGCAACACAATTCAGAATTAACCGGCACACTTCGTTTGATTAAGGCATCTCTTGTCGGAAGCCTATCCTTCACCGCTCGCCACGCAACTATACCCATCTTTAAGGGAACCCATTTATTCCATAGAAAGGTGGAATAAAGCTGATTGGCGGCAGATATAGGAAAGACGTTTTTTGTACTCTTGACAGAGAAAATGTCGGTGTCGTCCAACGTCCAAATCCAAGAGTCCCGGCAATCCGTTAACATACTCGGCCCATTTGAAGACAACAAATTCAGCATGTTGGCCAGATCAGAGACCTCTACTGCGGATGTTACTGGCCGTTTTTAACTCCACCCCCAACCGCCACCACTAGGGCCTGACGACCATCTATCCCAAACTCAACAGCCCCTACACGTTTCTAAAGTAAACCAGCTGGGTATTTCTTAGCAAGAGGCTCCAAACCCACCCAAATATCCATCCAGAAAGCTATAGCCAAACCCCTACCAACTACCCCTCTAACCGTTTTTTTTAATCTAAAGCACTTTCAGAAAATCATACATAATACCATGAATATGTTTCCAAGGGCTGTTATTGGAAACCTTAGCCGGAATCGCTTGCCACAATCTGGAATTGTGATAAAGCGACCAAATAGTTTTTCTCCACAAACCTTCTGGGTCTACCTTAAACCGCCACCACCACTTGGCAAGCATTCTAAGATTGGCATCACGAAGAGATCCGAATCCTAGTCCCTTAAATTCAATAGGGGCAATAACGTTCTCCCAAGCTATCCAACAATGTTTAGATTTGTCTTCCGAACCACCCCAAAAGAAGTCTCTTCTTAACTTCTCCAATGACTTATAACTTGTCAAGGAGCTTTGTACAAAGAAAAATAGTAAGTCGGAAGTGAGTTGACAACCGACTTTAATAAGATGACCCGCTCGCCATAAGAAAGATGCATCGCTTTCCAAATTGAGAGTCTATTCCGGAAAATATCAGTAATGGGTTTCCAATTTTAAACGTGTAATTATATTATAATTGAATTGCCGTTCAAAAAAATATTATTATTAAATTAGTAAAAGGTAATCAACATTATATATTATATGTTATATAATATAACAATTGAAAGTTACATTAATAGTAACTTGCTTTTTGTCTTTTTTTTTAAAAAAATTTTTTGCATTTTGACTTTTTTTTTTTCTTTTGTGGTTATTATTTTTCTGTATGATTTTACCCTTTAACTTTCAGTGTTAATAATTATAATCTCTTTAACTTTCTAAAAAAAATTATAATCAACTTTTAGGTATTCATTTTTATCTACGTGTTTGTATAAATTCAAATTGATTAACGTTTAGACATAATTTTTTCCCGGTAATAAGTTGGGTAAAATATAATATACTCTTTATGTTTCTTATTATGTACATTTTCAGTTGTTTTACGTTTTAATGGGAAAAAATTATGTAAATGAGTCGGGTAAAATCTAATACGTTTTCATAAACGCTATAAGTTCGAGTCATTTTATGTCTCGACACCGCCGCAACGCGCCATAACTATTTTTTAACATGCTTATTTTTATGCACGCATCAGTATAAATTTAAGTTGGTTTACGATTTGACATAATTTTTTTTTCGGAAATATGTGTCAATTATAATTTGTTTTCCTTCTAATTTTTATGTACGTTTTCAGTTGATTTACGTATTAACGTAAATTACAATTAGAAAGTGATGTGAATAGTGCTTTGATCCTATTGGCTTTTTTGTTTCTTTCTTGTTTTTTTTCTAGACTTTCGTGTTTTCATTTTTTAGTTTTCTTTATGTTTAGGGGCTGTTTGTTTAGCTCTAAATGAGATTCTTAATGGTTCAAACTTCTTACTGATTCAGCACTTAATGATTCAGACTGTTTGCACCGTATCTAGGCGTCCCGATTCATCAACTAGGAATGACCATATAAAATACGCGCAGGGTAGTAGGCATACTCCCGTAAGACATAGTATTAAAGGTGGTGTGTACCATCATCACATACCGGCATAGATTTCTGGTACCTAGCTATATTGAAAAACATGTAAAACTGGTGACCAGAAATCTATCCCAAGAAATATTAAATGACTAACCTATGGGTTATTAAATATGTATCAATTTATTTATGAAAATGATTTTAAAAATGAGTTGGTTAATTGTATTTACCAGCGAAAGCTGACGTATTTTCAAAAGATTAAACAGCAGGTAACGAACCATGAATATAAGGTGGAATGGCTTGGTCAAAGGAAACGCCTTGGAATTTGCGACTCCACTGCTTAAAGACCTATAATGTCCTAAAGCTCGCTTTTATATCGGATTCTACTTGTGGGACTTTGTATCGAACACTTATAAATTTTATTTAATAGATTTGAACTTTTATGTTATTATTTTATCATCCTATCTTTCGCTGCATATTTCTGAAACTGTTATCAATCGTCACATATAAACCCACCAACCGGGCCCACCGGATATCAGGGCGTGACATGAAGATTTCATTCTCTTTAATTTGAGTAGGCTATTGCAATAGTTTTCTTATTTAAAAAAATATTTTACAAGCTATAATGTTAATGATTTGTTAACGTTAAGTGATTATGTTCCTGTACATGTTTTGGTCAAAAATTACCGAAGCAATTTAGTGATAAAATTAGTTAAGTGAGGTAGTGTGCTAACAATGTGTGTTGAAAATATTCTGATTATCTTGTTTATAAAAACAGTTTTCATCATTAGAGGCCATAATAGGGGTTTTCCTGATGCAGCGGATCCTTGAACATTCTGAGTGGGAGTAATATCCTGAGCCACGTGAGTTTCGGTCCTTCTTGGAGGAGCTTGAGGCTGTGAAGAAGCTTGCGTCCTTGGAGGTGGTGGAAGCACCGAACCAATTGTTGCAGAGGTTGTAGCGCACACAGTAGAAGAGCTCATGTTTGATTTTGAGGCCATTGAAAATAGTGTGGCAAAAAGTTTTGAAAACAGAAAGCCAAGTAATGATTTTACGAAAGCTTTTAGTAGAAAGAGCACCACTTGCCCCACGGTGGGCGCCAAATTGTTTTGGTAAAAAATTACCAAAGTAATTTAGTGATCAAATTAGTTAAGTGAGGTAGTGTGCTAACAATGTGTGTTGAAAATATTCTGATTATCTTGTTTATAAAAACAGTTTTCAGGATATAGCTCAGGATGCCGAGCTATATCAATAATCAAACAATGAGCAAAAAGGTAAAGGGTGACACGAGATATACGAGGAAAGCCCTTGATCAATCTAGATCGCCGGCACAAAACCTCGGGAGCTGACAAACGCAGCTGCCTTGTTCATCTTATTACTTCAAACTTCAGGATACAGTGCAGGATATGATGCGGATCAACTAAGTGTTACAATGAGATTCGAGTACAAGTGTAAGTGTTTGTGAGTGATTGTAGCTAGTAGAAAGCAGAAGTGTACGTAAAAATTGTGTGTTCCTATTGATCCGATCGTTCCTTTATATAGCAAAAGAAATAACAACCTATCCTAAAAATGGGGGATGCTTCGAATATTCCCCTTTGAACGTTGAAGGCCCTTTCTTTGCGGCTTCAACGTTCTCTTCTCAACAGCTTAGTCCGAGTCTTTAGGAGAAGCAGTCCATTTGAACGTTATAGGCAAGTCTCTTTAATTTGCACGTGAACTAATTAGTAATTACCAAGATAGTGCATCAGGATGTTACCAATATCCGATCCGGTATCCTGATCACAATAAAAAAATAACACAGTCAGAATATAATCCAGGATATATGAGCAGAAAACCACCCATAACAGTACGTAATTATGTAATAGGGTAAATTACACTTGTCGTCCTTTATGTTTGTAGCGGGTTACAATAGATAGTCTGTAACTTTAATAATTACAGTCATAGTCCTTTATTTGGAAAACCCATTAGACAATACGTCCATTAACCCTAACATGGTTAAAATTTTCAGTTAAATGTGACATGTGCCTTGCACATGAAAGTAATATTGTCTTTTCTCATTCTAATACAGTAAATAAAAAAGGATTAATTTTTTTAAGCATATCCCCCCTTTTCAAAACTCTCTCTGCCACCCATCTCTATCTCTCACCCTTCCCCCTCTCTCTAACACCTACCACCACCATCAACCACCCACCACCACACACACTCTCTCTCTTGCGATGGTGAAGCTGTTACTTTGGTTCCTCTTTCGCCACTTTCAATTATCCACAATCTAAGTTTCTCGTTCCCCACTTTCGATTATCAATTATCCCCAATTTTGATTTCTATTAGTTTGGAAACTCTATCCCTAGACCACCGTTCACAACATCCTGACCATGTCACCACTCGACTACCGCCACCACCGTCCTCGTCTCCGTCCCCATCAACATCACCGTCTCATTTACGCTCCACCAGTTGGGGCACCACCATGTCACACCCATCGCTCCTAACCCTTGGCCACCGTCGTCGATCTACATCATCGGCCTCACCACAACATACCACACCTGCTTGAATCACCGTCATCGGTCTATATCAACGCCAACCACATCAAACCCGCTTGAATTCCTACCTGATAACACTCATGCAAGGTCCGAATAGGAGGATTTGTATTCCAAAAGCGTCAATTTATCAGAATCGTGATCTGGATTTGCGAAAGATTGAATTTGGGTTAAGATTATGATGAATTTTTGAAGGTTTAAAGGGTTAGGATGAGGATGATTCATGATCTAGGTTTTTCAAAAAGATTGAATTTGGGGTTTGAGATGAAAATTAAGAGGTTAGGATGAGGATTCATGTACTGGGTTTTCAAAAAAGTGAATTTAGGGAAAATGAATAATAGGATAGTTAGATTAGCTCTGATTGTGGTGGTTGGGTGGTGAATTTGGTCGGATGGTAGTAGTAGGGTGGTGGTGAAGAAAAGGTATAGAGAGATGGAGTTGCAGAGATAAGATGGTGAGAGAGTGACATGAGAGAGAATAGAAAAGGGATAAGGGTTTGTGACCTGTGGTTGTGAAAATGAAAATGAAAATAATATATATTTTAAATATATAGTAAAATTACAAACCTACCCTCATGTGTAAGGCACATGTTATATTTAGCTGAAAATTTTAATTAGGTTTGAACCAAATGACGTAATGTGTAATGGTTTTTCCAAATAAATGACTGTGACTGTAATTATTAAAGTTAAAAGCTATTCATTGCAACCTGCTAAAAACATAAAGGACAAAAAGTGTAATTTACCCTATGTAATATGCATTTTATTCTTGAAAAAACGTTACGTGATTATGCATCAGTATGTAACTAGGTAATAATAGTTGACTATGTATTATTACATGATTACGTGATTTTGAATACCTATTAAGAGATTTCGTTATAGTATTTATGTGAAAACCCTCTAAGTGATTACATAATTGTGTACTAACCATAATTGTAATAGAAAACGAAACATATAAGACATAATATTTCACGGAACACCTATTGTGTCAGATCTAATTATGTATTAAATATAAATGTAATACAAAACACTAATCAATCAACCTATAATAACCATGTAATACCTTATATTATATTACAGATTTAATCATGTAATAAAGTATAAACAATTAAGTTCTCATTATTGAATGTGTAATCACATAATAAACATAATTGTAATAACATCAATTATAACAAAGCATATTAAATACCTAATCATGTATCTTGTTAAGAATTTAAAAGTTAAGAAAATTATAGGAATAACCTACTCAAATTAAAGATAATGAAATTCTCGTTAATACGTGTAATATTTCTTTAAAAAAATATTATCGTATAAAAAAATTATGACCATAAATAATAAGAAAAGTGGATTTATAAGTAAACAATATTATATATTCCTATAATATGCTTGTTTTAAATGTCTCATACACTTCCAATGAAATGGATCTCCTATACAATAACCATCCCCTTACTATTAATATACTATATTTGCGGTTCAAAAAAAATTATTTTTATAAGTATAAGGTTTGGAAAAATTAGGTTTATTGCAACTCACTTGTTTCAGTCAAAGTATTCCATTTTACGCATATCACATAAGCGTTTACGCCAAATACTTTTTTTTCATGCAATCCATGTCTTCTATAAAAAAAGATATAAAAACTTTACAATTCAAAACTATACGCTCTAGTATATAAACCAACATTTTACAAAGGGGAAAGTGAATATGAGGTTGTTGCATACCTAAGTTTAGATGTGAAACCTCTCAAAACTACGTCATTTAGATAAATTCATCTCATGACTAAAATTAAAAACAATAAATCATTAAAACTAACTTTGATTTCTTTCATTGAAGTTGAATTACATTGGAAAGAAAGATCAGAAACCAAACCCTATAATGGATGCTTTACGAATGAAAGTGTAGAAACCAATTCAATCAACGATTGTATTTTTATGATTGAGGAATTCCATATTTATGGTTGTGTTCAATGAATTTATTTGAAATAGGATTCCATTTCTATTGTGCCCAATCAGTTTAATTGAAAAGTATTAAAATTTTAGTGATTCTGAAATTCGATATACATTTATTGCGCTACCAATTCAAACAACTGTGAATAATTGTGATTCGAAATTTCCACTGTGTGCAACATTGAAGTAATATAAAATTTTCATTTTATTTTCCTTCCTGCTTCCATTGAAACTAATTTAAGGTTTGGTTTTTAATTATTTCATTGTTCCTACATCTTACGGATAGAGAAAACGAGTTTTAGTTAGTAGTTTCTTTTTAGTTTTGATATAAATTAATTAAAACGACGTAGTTTTGAGAAGTTTTACATCAAAGCTTAGGTGTGCAAGAGCCCCATATTCACTTTCCCCTTTTACAAAACTCTCATTCTATTTTGTTTCTTTTTGTGACAAAAATAAAATTAAAAAGGATCACCTTTCGGAAAACTCCACATTTGGGAGGACCCAAAAGTACAAATAAAATCTTTGTCGGCTTTTACAAGTCTCTCTACAGTCTACAAGCTTCCATCTTAGCCGACTTTTAGTTAAAATCCACAGCCGCCTTATGATTCATTTCCCTTCATTATTAAAATAGTTTCATTTCCTTAAAAAAAACACTATTCTCGCCACTCAAAACCAAGTTGATTCAAGCCATTGAAGGACTAAATGATCATGTGATTATTTCACCTTCTTTTGTAAAATTTGGTTTTATTAAAACATGGTTAACTGAAAGACGTCGCCTTGAAAATATGTTAACCAAAATTTTTAAATACCTTGGTTATGTACACACCACCTTATCTTGTGTGTTGTGTTTTCGCAAATTTGGACACACACACACAAATATATATATATACATATATATATATACATACAGGGGATTGCTAGAATGAGAACCACCACGAGTTATGAGAACCACGAGAACCGCGTCCCGCGGGTGGCCGTTGGCGACGAAATTTTTTTTACACCTAGATCCGTATATTTTAGCGGGGGGTTTAAATTTTCGGTTCAAACGGCGCGCCCGAGGGGGTAGTTTTTTACGCCCAAAGTTTGGGTTTTTTTAATTTTTCTTTTTTTTTTTACCAAACTTTGGGCGTAAAAAACTACCCCCTCGGGCGCGCCGTTTGAACCGAAAATTTAAACCCCCCGCTAAAATATACGGATCTAGGTGTAAAAAAAATTTCGTCGCCGACGGCCACCCGCGGGGCGCGGTTCTCGTGGTTCTCATAACTCGTGGTGGTTCTCATTCTAGCGGCTCCCTATACATATATATATAGAGGATGGTTCAAATAAAAACCATTTTTATCGTGAAAACGTGAAAACTAACTAAAAAAAGCCTAAAAAAACACAAAAAAAATGTTTTTTTCAGTTTTTTATTAAAAATCGCCAGTAATAATTCACATGTGTAGTACACATACACATGTGTACTATTACACATGTGCACTATAAATTTTTTTTTTTTTGAAAAAATCTTTTTTTATATATTTTAAATAGCGAAAATTGGTATGCAAAAAAAAATTGGTATGTTTTTAGGCTTTTTTAGTTAGTTTTCGAGTTTTCGCGATAACTAGTGGTTTTCATTTGAGCCTTCCCCTATATATATATATATGGGACCGCTAAAATGAGAACCAACTCCAGTTGTAAGAACCGTGAGAACTTTTTGATCCGGGGCGAGTTGGACCAAATTTTTTTTTTCATAAACGTAGATGATTGTATTATAAACACATTTGTAAAAAAAAAATTCAAAAAAAAAAATGTCGTGTGTGTAGTTTTGAACACCACAAGTTTGTGTTTACGGGTACCGTAAATTTTAAATAAAATTGACGGGTCCCGTAAACGCAAACTTTTGGTGCTCAAAACTACACACCCGACATTTTTTTTGATTTTTTTTACAAATGTATTTATAATACATGTATCTACGTTTATGAAAAAAAAATTTGGTCCACCTTCCCCCGTACGGTGTAGTTCTCACGGTTCTTACAACTGAAGGTGGTTTTCATTTTAGCGGTCCCCTATATATATATATATATATATATATATGATGAGAATCATTACAGAACACTAACTATTGCTAGAACAAAAAAAAAACAACTCTAAAACACTAAATTTTAGGATTTAAGGTTAATATTTATAAAATTTTATGTTTTTTACATTAATATGTGTATTATATATGTCACACCCCGACCACGTATAACACACAAAATGTGGCAGAAAGCGTCGGGGAGTGTTGTAACAGAATTAATTGTTTCATAACCATGGCATTCAAAGTTGTATTTTATTTATCAACATAAGAGTTACATTGTCTTAAACATGAAATAAAGAGTTCAGAACATAATTAAACTAAGTCTATCTTCATTTTATGTCTCTAAGGCATAGGTCCGCCCTAGTGTCACGATCATCATCCTATGCAAAAGCTCCTGAAAACACATGTGAAAATAGGTACGTCAGCATAAAAATGCCTGTGAGATACATAGGTTTTGTGAAAATAGGATTCATGACTTAAGTTTAAGAAAAAAAAGTTGTTTAGCAAAAGTCAGTCATGAACCTTGTAAATTGTTTTGTTTTGTAAATCATTTAAAAAGCGGTAAGATCGAATGATATGTAATATAATACAAACACTTATATATAGGAAGTACCAGCGGCGTATCCACCATGCTTGTATCATATTACTCACATCTCGTTACTTAAGTCACTTAAACAAACCACCAATGTAATAAGTCTATGTTTAAACCAATTGTCAAAAGTCCTTGTATAAATTATATCAAATGTTAATAGTCCAAAAGTAGTCAAGTAATGTGTAACAAATGTTATGTATTGTAAGTAAAGTATTGTCACATAAACCAAATGTAGAAATGTACAAAACAAAGTATTTTGAATATATCAAAAAGTTATGTTTTGCAAAGTAATGCATGTTACATTGATACAAACATTTATGTGGTAAGTTAACGCATACATTCAAGCCTTGAGACAGTCGGATAACCCTTTTAGCCAAGGTTATCAAAAGAAATGTTTTCGGATTCAGTAATTCCTTACATCCAAACAAACCCGAGATGTCAGGAATGGGATTTGTCAAGTCCTATGGTACCAGTACTTACTACCGAGCGGCGTAGCTAATGTTAATGAACGTATATAAGTCTCGTTTGTGCAAACCAAATGTTATAGCAGTTGTATGCATGTCATATGAAAACAATGTACTAAGTATGCTAAGTTAACATACAAAGCAGAAAAGTCTTGTAAATCAATGTGCTATCATGCTATCAGTTAACATACATAGCAGAAATGCAAAGTAAAACAATGTACTAAGTATGCACACAATGGACATACATAGCATGAAATGTAATGTAAAACAATGTACTAAGTATGCACACAATGGACATACATAGCATGAAATGTAATGTAAAACGATGTACTAAGTATGCACACGATGGACATACATAGCATAAAGTGTAATGAAATTATGTACTATAAATGTACTAATGAACATAGTAAGTATATAATGTGAAAACATGGAAAGCACGAAAGTAACAAGTAGGCACATGTGTTTCACCCCAAAACAGTTTGAAAACGGTAAAAGAGGGGTCTATGTACTCACTTGAGATTGCTTAGTAGTCCTTGAGTAACAACCAAACAATGCTAGAGATCACGGATATCAAACGGCACCTAATATAGGTAACTACATTAATAAACCAGACCTAAATCGGAAGATCGGATAGAATGAGGGCTCGTAAACCAAATGAGTATGGTAACTCATGTAGTATGGTTTAACAAAGCCTACATACTAAATGAAACCTAACCTAAGTGCTTACGACCCATTACGACCCGTCTAGGTAGCTTATGCTACTTTAACGCGTCGTTCGCGTAAAACGCGTTCGGAAAGCCTAACTAATCCTATGATAAGTAAAATATGCCTTAACATGTCTAATATTGTTACCAAATCAGTTTAGATACCAAAAGTTATGTTACATATGCTTAAAATGAATTTTGGCGTAAAAAGGGCATTTTGGTAATTTACCTAAGGCATATAAACTACCTATCATACAACTACTTAAACGAAGCGACCATAAGGTATAACCTCGGAAGGTTATTCCCTATATACTATGGTCACCTAATGTGTTTGGTCGGATCCTAATGATCGACCAAATGGGTCGGGTTCGAAAGTATAAGCGATTGTTTAGATCGCTTACCTTACGACCCTATATAAGCACTAAACTAAAAGTGACGAGCTAAGCATATTAAAACATGCTTAACTAAGTTTAGAAAACAGGTTTGGTATCAAAACAAACGGTTTTGATACCTAAGAGTAGTTTGGTTACAAAATACGCAAGAATACGCATTCTGGCCGAAACTACGACTCGTCACTGAGCCTTGATAACGTGGTAATCAGTAGGTATAGTCACTAGGGACTATAACCATCGTGATCACGCTCACGTTATGAAGTTCAAACGAACTTCGCATCGACCATAAACTGGTCAATGCAGAAAGTCAAACATAGTTCGACTTTCGGACTAGAAAAGCGATAAAAGAACGAAGGAACACTTACAATGGGTCCCCGCTAGTAAATCTTGATCGAGTAGCTCAGGTATGAAGTGATTTGCTTCAACTTAGAGCACTTTTGATCAGATTTGTGAGGAATGAGTGAAGTTGAGGTGGGTATTTATAGTAAATGGACAACCGTTAGGATCGTTCCTCGAATAACGTGATCGAATCTCATCCGTACAAGTGTTGGAATGTTGTGGTAGCTCATTTTGCCCCCACCACAAGAGTTTGACATGTGGCATTGGCCCTTGGAGGGTTTAAGGGCTGTTAACAGCTGAAAAAAATGACTTTTGCTGATCAGAAGGGGCCTCGCGTGACGCCTAGGGGGCTAGGGGTCACGCTAAGGTCCACCTAATCAGCAAACACTTTCCAATGTTCCCCTTTCAGTCCCCGTTGCGTATTAAGGCCATTTCCGACATGTTTAAGGCTCGTTAAGCCATTTTCAAGGCTCCAAAAGGATGCCTAAACATTGTGGACATGAAGCATGCTCAAAAATATGCCGGATGTCAGTTCGTTTGGTCGTACGATCGCGATGTTTGCTTAATTACGACGGAATGCGCATAAGCGCGAAAAAAGATCCAAATTGCGCGACGAATGGATTTTTCTCATGCCAAACACTAAAATAAAATATTTTAGTGCTTACATAAATTTTTGGATGTCCGGATGTATTCAGAACGTAAGTTATGCGCGAAAATGCAAACTTGTGCACTTTTTGACGCTTTTAGTCCCTGAATGACCCAAAAGTTTATTTTAGCACACCGAACCCCTCAAAGCCTATTTCTAAGCTATGTAAAGGATATTTAAGGTGTGTTTAACTTATGGTCATGTTCCGGAATGTTCGCTACAGTTCAAATTGGCATACTTTCGTAGTTTGTCAAGTTTAGTCCCTGTAAGCGAATTAACTTGTTTTTGCTATACCAAAGCCTTCAAAACTTATTTCTAAGTTATGTAAGGGTTATTTAAGGTATGTTAAGCATATGTTGATGTTCCATAGTATTTGTCGCATTAAACTGATTACGTTTACGCACCAGTTTGCGTATAACTCTCCAGAAAGCGATATAGAGTTTGAAATTGAATAAAAGTCAAAACATGAAAAATGTAAAACACAACCAAACAAACATTGGGATCAAATAACATTGTTTTATTGATAACTGAACTGTTCACAATGATTACAAGCACAGATGTTACAATATATACATAAAAAACCATATATTTTTACCTACTCATAGCCTACATACATGTTGGTAACTTAACCTATAAATAACCTGCATATGTGTAGGTTATACACAAAGTGAAAATTTTTTATATTTTTTTTTGAATTATGGTGTAGGAAATAATAAATCTTACATTTGTAACATTTTTATTTACATCATAGGCTTTTCGAATTGAAAAAATGAGTGATTTATTGTGTTCTGCGTGTTCTCGCGATATTTAGTGTTCTGCATTGAATCTTCCCCTATATATATAGATAGGGTCACGGTAAAATGAAAATTTATACGAGTTCTGAGAATTTAGAAAACTTGGCTTTACGAAAAGTTTTTTCAAAATTTTTTTTTACCAAAAATTCAAAAAAATCAACTTTTAAAAAAAAGTAGTTTTTTTTATTTACATCAACAGTAAATGCTGTAAAAAGCTGATGTCCTATAAGGAGCCGAAAACACCATTTCAATTTTTTTTGTTTCTTTTACGGATGTCTTTGTAACATCCTAATATAGGGGTGTGAAAAAGATGGGGGCAAAACTTGCACGAGAAGGTCGAGTTCTCTAAATTCTCACAACTCGTAGGAGTTTTCCCTTGATCCTCATCCTATATATATATATACTAGTGGGAAACACGCGCGTTGCTGCGAAATCGATAATATGAAAATATTATAATTTAAACCGTAAAAAAAATCCCATACAAGTTATAGATCTCATCGGTATATTTATCCGGCTATGCAAACCATCAAAATAAACAAAAGGAATTAAATTTCTTATCAAGGTTTCATTCTTTATATTGTAGCCAACAAGCCAAGCTTTATCAATATACATTAAACTTGCTCTTTAGTTTTTTTATTATTTTATTTCCTTTTTTTGTTAAAATAAATATAATTAATTATACACTATGAAATCAATGATATATGGTTGTCTTGTAAATCATTTTTCTCAAAGGAATAATTATGTATCATGTGGTTATTAAACCAACTCTTTACGAAATCATTTTATAAATGTCATTTATAACTTTGGCATCTTTACCGTATCATAAGTTTTATAATGTGTTTTCTTGGTCAATTTCTCTTTTATACAAGTTTATAATGACTCTTTTCGTCTTTTGTTTGTTTTTAAAGATTTATTTTTTTCCTTCATTTTTTATTTTATTTAAACATGAAAGGTTAGATACGTTTTTTACATGAAAACTAAAACGGGCAAACTGGTTTTGGCTAGTTTGACCCGTCCAACCATGTCCGTTAAACTGGCCAAATCAAGTCTTGTGGAATGTGAGTAAATAAATGTTAAAATAATCTTTATTGGCTTATACCTGATAGCAATGTCATGAATGACCACAAACATGTTAGCAGCTACAATAAGCCATTTAGACTTCTGTAATGAAATAAGAACATTATGTGCCACATCATTCCAAATATATAGTATCAAATTAAAGCAACCAGAAAATAGCACAATGCAACTACAATATAAGCCACAACGATCCCTCTCCACATGGATCCCTTGGAAGGCTTCTAAGGTGTCGAAGGGATTGTTGCCTGGATCTCTAGCACAACATTATGGCCTGCGTATGCTAATGCCGCGTCAACCAAAGCGCTGAGAAAATCGAAGGCGGATTCTGACGGGTTCTTCCCTTTGTACCCGTATTGTACATTTTCTTGCATCCCCTTGCTAAGAGAATATATCCAGACAATTGTGGAGTAAGTGTTTAGCATAATTAATCACATTCATTAGTTGGATAATTTAGTTCAAAAGGATTAAAAACAACAAGTTTGACAACCTTTCAAAAGCGATTAAGATAAGTTACTGAGTTACATCTCACAGTTAAAAGATAAATTTAACATATTAAACAAAATGACATGCTTTGAGAATAGTTGCACAATGCTCAATGATAATCCATGGAATCGATTTAGCCTTAGAAGCTCATACCTGACGTAAATGCACGAACAAAACAAAAACACAAAACCATAAAGCTCATAAAAATTGATTTATACAACACATTAAAACTTACAAAAGTCAAAATTTTTTACCGGAATAAATAAACGAAGGGAACCAGATCCAAATCTGAGTTGATGGCGGTTGAAATTGATGTCAGTTGAAATCCATATTTGAGGTGGCCTTATTCGTTTTTCCATCTCCTCGGTGGTGGTGATTACCGGTATAGTTTCGTTGGTCGGGAAAAACGATTGTCCGACGAGCTACAATGGTTACACAGTTGATTTGAAAAAGCATTCACGTGTCCTCCGAGACTGAAAACTCCAATATAAAAATACATACAAAGTGTGAGGAGATAAACGGAGAATCAGTTCAAAGAATCAATTAGGATATTAACTGATTATGTGACAACCCGAACTTCCAAGGTTAGTCTTGTAATCTGGACTCCTCGTTACCCTTTCCTAGGTGTTAGAACGTCCTACTTGGTTGTTATTACTTCGTTAAACTTAAACATTTGTTAACTCGGTTAAATGACTTTTTGGCATTTGTTTGGGCTGCGCACATATTGAGCTACACGATACTACTTTACAGTTTCACACCATATCGGCCCAAATGCATTAACTGAGCCCAACTAGCTTTTATTATATTTTGATCAATCTGGCCCAACATGAAAGCTGCATAATCTGATGGTAATTCGGCCCAAGTGTGTAACAGTCCATTTGTTTTAATAGTTAACCTTATATATGCAATTGTACGTAGCTTCTTGAAAATCTCTAATCGCAAACAACAAACCCTACCCCCTCTCTCTCTCTCTCAATTCTTGTGAACGGCAGGCCCCTTCACACTCGGGCCTTTCAATCTTGTGTTCTGGACTTCGGTCAGTATATGGAATCTTTATTATTAATCTGTTTATTGTTCTTGATGATGACATGAATTATGCCCATATGTAATATTATATCTGTTAATATGTTACATGAATTCTGGTTGATTAGGATGTGTGTGAGCCGATTGGATAGTAAATGCTAGTAATAATCTGATGATATTGGTGTGTTATGTTCATACTTGGGCTATGATTGGTAATGAGGAATAAGTGAACCCTTATGTTGCGATTTTTCTGGTCGAAACCATATGTGATATTATGAACGATGATGATTACGTGAACCCTCATGAAGTTGTTGTACATGATTACTGATTACGTGATATGTGTTATATGATGTGATGATTAATAAGTATGTGACAGATGATGAATAATGCTTGCTAGGATATGAAATTTGGATTGATTCAATTATATGCTGAAACTGTTATAAGTTGTATATGATGATCTATAAGTTGTACATGATTAATGCTTGCTGAAATTTGGTTGCGCTGGGTTCGAAGTGGGCTGCAAACCCGGTGTGCGGACCACTGATTTGGGCCATCGCACACCACCATAAGAACCGCATTGGGCTATTAAATTGTTATTAGGATAGTATGATTATGATACAAAACTTCCTGTGATCTAAATGGTTATTGCATGTCACGAGTTAATGCTATAATTTGTGATATTGGGGAATTATTATTGGGCTGGTGGTTTAAAGGATTGGGCCGGCTGGGTTTATTTGAATCATTGATATGGGCCGCAACCTATGTTGATCATTTAATGGGTCGCTCAAGTTAAAGGGGAGGGGACTACTGATTTGTATGTGCACACTTTAGGATATTGACGGATCAACTGTTGCGTGTTCTGTACATACGAATTAATGTGACGGACCGGCTTATGAACTAAGCCTATGCTAGAGACTATTTGATATGTTATGGCTTGAACTTCACGTGTGTGCTACATGTACGATAGTTGTGTGCTATGTGAAATAGAAATGCGGGAATTAATTGTATATGAAATATGCAATCTTTGTGCACATAAAAACTGATCGTTACCGATAGCCATGATAGGACGCGTTTGACCAACTGGTAATTAAGTAGACAATCTTACCGAGCAAATCAAAGGTGAGTTCACTACTCTTGAGCATGCGTCCCGGTGGTTGGGACAGTCAGTGGGTATCCCGGAGAGGGATAAGTATTTTGGGTAAAACTGGAATATTGGATAATAATCTCACTCTATCACTCTTAAGTCCCATCTTTTGTTACCGGGGAGGTAACGGGGTATTGGTTAGTAGCGCTACTTAGGTTTGGCACCCTCACCTCGTACCGGAGAGGACGGGTGTGAACTAATGACCCAGTCATGCCTAGTGTTTTGATAGGAGCACTGGGGAACGGGCAAAACATACATCAGGAGCCGTCTTGTTCAGTATCGAGATATTATCAATATTACTTTTGGATTTGTGAATGAACTGGAATAAACACTTGGTAACTAATGTTTTCGAAAAGCTGTGAACTCACCAGCGTTGTCTGATACACTTGTTGCATGCTCGCAGGTCCTTAGATGTTTTGGAATTGGAACTTGCTGTTTGGAGTAGCTGGAGTGGTCATGGGTCGACAGGAGGGATTCATGTGATTGAACTATTGATATCATACATTGGTTTTTGAAACAGTTTAACATTGGTTTACTATTTGCTTCCGCTGAACATATTGGTTTTCATTTAAACTCGTTAATGGTATTTTTCATTAATAATGGAGGATTTTATTTTGAAACTTGTATGGGTTCAAGGTAATTAGTGGCTTGTTGTTGGTACGTCACACACCTAACAGGGACTTTCCCTAGGTGGTATTTTGGGGGTGTGACAGATTAGTCATGATAGAGTTGGGCTCTTACCAGATTTTGAATCGCGAAGGTAAAAGATGATTTTATAGTGATTCATATTAAATTTCACCATTAATTGCTCCCACAATTTAATAGGTCATTTCAATTGATCATCAAATTTTCCCATTGAACACCATAACCGACGATACCACCCTTCAGTTTGCCCTTTAAACTTTCTTCATCATTAAAGGAGGTATAATAATTGCTGCTCAAGGAATTGTCTAAAATACCCCACCAAGTGTCTTAAATTATGAGTACTTGACCAATCTACCCCTCTAAAATGTGTTGATCTCCTTTGTACATGTTGCTTCAATATTTGTACGTGTGGTAAAATTACAATCTTGTCCATCACATTTGCTTTATATAGTATTATATATATATATATATATATATATATATATATAAGAAACTCACTTGAGTTAAGAAATGTGACGGTTCGGGTTTTCCCTTCATGTTCCACCTACATTGTAAACGTATGAAGTAAATGGAGAAGAATTGTTATGAATAACTTGACTCTTATATGAAATACATGAAAATGTGTTTGAATAATTATGTGAGGTGATGTTATGAGAAAACATTGTTATTAAAATAATCATAGCCCGCACACTCGAGTCACTCGCACGTTTTTAAATGGTTGACAAGATATTTTATGGGAATAAACAGCTGTACACTCTGCTGACTCGCACACTGGTCCCAGACCGCACCCTCTCCTGATAGGCTCTTGGCCCAATGACAGACCGGACATGGGTCGCACACTGGGTATAAATGCCCTATGCTGCCAAAAACCCTAACATTCTTGCCAATCACTTGACGGCAACAATTTCCAAAATTATTCCTTCCCCTTTTGGCAAGCTTTCCACTTTTGGAACCCTAGAAATTATTCTACTCCTTCCCTTTTCAAAGACCTACGGCACACACTCACCCATCATCATTAGCAATCATTCTCCTTATTCTCTTCTTTGAAGATCTCACTCATCCTTGCACACTTTTGCTTCATAAACTTCATGTTAGTAAACTGCTGGTCCCAGTTGGACTTAAAAACTTTTTTTTCACGTAATATGGCAAGTGATTTCAACAAATATGAAAATAGCGTGCGGAAATAGAAATCAGACTTTCAAGAAACAAGACCTATAGAATTTTCAAGTTTATATCACTTTGAAACAAAATGGTTTACAAGGTGATTGTGATGTTATTATCTATTACAAACGAATACTTGTGTAATTCTGAGGTGAAAGGACAATGGAGTTTTTATTGTATGTATTGAATGCTTGCTTAACTCATCATCCTTTGCTTGAAGAGCTTTCTATTTATAGAAAGCCCATGGGCATGAATAAACATTTGTTTATTCATGCATATGTCCTGCAAAAAGTAGCTTCTTAACATATTCATTGAATCCAATTATCAAGTTGCTTTAGTCATCATGAGATCCAATAATTTCAAGTTGCTTCGGTTATAGTGGCTGTGTAGAATTCGTTTAGACAAGTGAGGTTTATCAGAATTTTTGATAACCACTTCATCAGAAATTCTGATGAACAAATCATCAGAAAGTCTGATGATCATATTTACCAGAAACTAATGATATTTCATCAGAAATATCATCAGATCCATCAGAATGGTCCTTTCTGATAATCTTCTCTTGTTCTTGATCAGCTTCTGATTCTTTGAAAAAGATGTGTTGTTCTTTTCAAGCGTCCTATCTGGTTTCTTCTTGTTGTTTTATCTTCAGGACATTATCTTCTTCTTTAGATCAGGCTGAATAAGTTTTTCTTCAATACTTACATAAAAAGTTTCCTAACAGTTTCCCCCTAAGTATTGTAAGAAAAACAACTATCTATATCAAACATAAACAAATTTCAACCAAACTTAAAACATAATTCAAACAACCAAATTAAGAAAATCCAAACAAGTTCAAAAACAAAAATAATGTTTCCCAAACAGATTATAAATTCATGAATTTATCAATTGATCTTTAGCCCACTTTTGTAAGTGTCTCCTGGCTTCAACTTTTTCTTGTAATCAATCTTCTTGTGAGTTGCTTTGTATAGTTCTTTATACCATCCTCTTGCTTCCTTCCATCTTTCAATAGTATCTTCAATTGTATTCTTCAGCTGTTCATTCTCCTTTCCTTTCTTCTTGAGCTGCTCTTGTTTTTGATTCATGTAGTTCTTGATGTAGTTTAGGGTCTGATTTGAATACCTGTTAATTTCATTGATTCTGAACAGAGCTTTCTCATCATTAGCATCTTTGAAAACCACTGACATTTCAGGTGTATCAAAGATAGCTCCAGTTCTTGCTTTGGATAGGATTTCAGCTGGAATGGTGTTGTTAGGAGGAGATGTTTGTACTTTCCTGCTATACTCAAAATTGATGCACAAGTCAAAGTCTGCCAATGCAGCTCTTTGATATATTTTCTTTCCTGCTTTCTTGATGCTATTAAGGGCTCTTCCTATGTGTACTATGTTGCCATTTTCTTGATCAATGATTTGTTTCATCTTTACTAAGCTCAGTGGATTAATTTCATCAGCCAGATCTCCATCAGTAATAGTTGTTGTAGTTCCATCTCCTCTGATCAATGTATACTTGTTCTGCTCATAAGTTCCCATAACTCTACCTTGATAACTTACAGTGCTAATTTTCTCAATACGAACCGCTGGATTTGTAACAGGATTGTGCATGAGTTCCCAACTTCTCTGTCCTCTTATTTGAATGATGTTTGAGTTTACTAGAGAGAGTTGAATTTCCTGTTTATCCTCCTTATCATTCCAGTAGAAGTTCTTCAAGTGTTCTTCAGGGTACATCATTGTGTGTTGATCAGGTTCCAAGAGTGAGAATTCTTTTGGCTTTCCATCTGGAGCTTCTCTGATTACTGTTTTTGGTCTTTTTGAGGATGTCACTTCATCTTCCCTTTTTCTTTTCTCTGCTGCATTAAATTGTCTGCTGAATTCTGTTTCATCAGTGAGAGCTATGGAAGATGATTCAATTGGAATTGCTGCTTATGTCAGCATCTTTAATCTGTCTGGCTTTGGCACATTTGGTGGAAGACCCATGGGTTTTTGTACATTTGGAGGAGGGCCCATGATTTGTTTTTGCTTTTGTGGTGTTGAAGTTTCTGGTTGTTTGGGTGGTTCTTGTTGAGAGACTTCTGGTTGTTTGGACTGTTCTTGTTGAGAAATTTTTGGTCCTCTTACTGGTTCATCTTGTGGAATTTAAGCTTTCAATTCATACAAATCAATCTTTGCCAGTTTGGCAACATTATACTGCAACCTCTTTACTAACCATTGAACATTAGTAAGAGTTTGAGCATTTATTTCTCCTTGTTTCTGCATTTTTTGAAACTCCAGTTTATCTTGATTTTTCTGTGTAGACCATTCCACCATCAATTTTTCAAGAGCCTCTGCCATGCTGCTTCTATTGGCTCTTAGGACTTGAATTTCTTCTAGAATCCTCCCAGTACTTGAACTTTCTTTGACACTTTCAACTTCTGCCATTTTTGTTTTGATTTCTTGAAGTTCTTTGACAGCTTACTCAAATTCTGATGACTTTTCTCTGCTTTTTGATGACTGCTGAAGTTTGTTGAGAGCTGCAGTATTGACTTCTGTTTGTTTCTTCACAGTTTCAACAGTTTCTGATAAAGCTTCAATATCAGATCTTTGGTTTCTGATCTTTTCCAGTATCAGATCAAGATTTTCTTCTGTTGCTGTCTTTCCGGTATAGACAACTGTGATGTCATCAAGCTCCTTGTGAAGTTGTTCTGTTGACATAGTTTGTTGTTGTTGGGTAATAGGAGGAACAACAGATGTTCCACCTCTAACACCAGCAGAAGACACACTTGCTGCTGTTTTAAGGTTGTCAGGTTGGTAAGAATCCCAATCCTCCATACCCCAACCAGAATATTGAAACCTATTCAAATCCGGGTTTTCCTCATTTCCTTGAACCCTTTCAGGTTCTCCATGAGTTGTTGAGAAACTCTTGTTTTTCTCACCCAGGTTTCCTTGATCAGTAAACTGATCTCCACTTGTTGCCACCTCATTCTCCTCCTCATTTTCTGATTCTGAGAATAGGTCTTTGGATTCACTCACAACTTGTTTTTCAGAAACAGTCACTCTAGGTTCTATAATATAATTGCCCTGAATTGATTCACCAGAATCACTATCAGAATTTTAAACAACATTAAATTTAGAGTGTTGTGCACCTGTTTCTCCCATGTGTGAGATTTCTGCGTGATGCTCTTCTGCCAATGGACTCATTTGTACATCTTCATCACCTTGTTGAGGTTCTGATTGAGCCTCCTGCTCTGTTTGTGGTGCACTTGATTCTTGGGCATCATGCTCCATTAGGAACACACTGTCATAAACTGCTGCATTTTCTAGTCTTTTGTTCAACAACTTTAAATACTCTGCCCTATAGAGTGAATCCTCTGGTATCAGATTCATCATACTTTCTGATAAGGCAGACACATCAAAATCTGATTTCCAGAAACCCAATGTAAACCATGGTCTCATCACCTTAGTACTCCACGTATTTCCTGATGCAGGAATTTCCATATTCCTTTCAGAAAATGCATCAAAAATCATGATTGACAAAAATCTGGGAAACGGTAGATGTGAATCTATTCTCCCAGTGTTGGTCAATATTGATCTTCTGATCAGATTAAAGATTTCTTCTCCAAAATCAATGTTCATCCCTGTGATGAGGCTGAACATGATTGTCAGAACATTTCTATTAATCTGATCTGATCCCCCAATTTTTGATGATAAGCATTTGTTTAAGATCTCCATCAACACTTGCCAGAAGGCAGGTAATTTGTTTCTTTTAAAGTCAACAATTTTGGAGATCTTTACCTTGTATCCCATCACAACATCAAGCTATGCAAAAATGCCATATTTTGTTGGTGCTTCATCATAATTTTGGCTTATAGGCAGCTCCAAGCATTCCCTTATCTTTTCTGGTGTAATTACAATGAAGATATCTCCCCACAAGTGTGTTGTCAGCTCGTTGGAATTTGAGTGTTCGGGTGTCTTCACCACTTGTTGTATAAGCTTTTCTGGTACATCTCTTGTCTTTGTTAGGGCTTGAGCAATAGGACACCTTGTCAGAAATTTGATCAGGATTTGGCACATCATGACGTATTCTCCTATGTTGGTGTTCATAGCTTCATTGCTGCTTTTCAAGGGAAGGAATTCTGCTTCATTGATGAATTGAACGGAGTGTTCAATTGGTGGCATGTTGATGTTGATTGTGGCCATGGTGATTTTGAGTTTTGTTTCGAAAAGGATTTTTAGGGTTCTTGCTTTTGAGGATGGAAGTTGAAGGTGGAATGCTTTGCCGTTTGCAAGATGTATTTATAGTGTTTTGAGACAGAGATCTTTGAGTATTTATCGTGGGTTGTTTGTATTTAAGGTGGTTTATGACACCTTAATGATGTTTTAATCCGTTGAGGAAACAGCCATTTTACAAAACCTTTGGTATATCTTCGAAAATTTTGATACAAATCTTTTATTAAAAATCGGATATTTCAAAGATTTACAAGAAAAACACTAACATCCAACTTGCACCTTTTCTTCCCGTGGGACCCTTTTATTGTAGAAAGGTCCAATAAAACCCTTTTTTGAAACTGACCTAGTTCCCAAAAAGTCCTTGTGATGATATATACCATAAAATCCTTTTAAGTGTTGGATTTTCTCTATTCTTCATCATAATTTATTGGATTCAAAATTTAGAGATTGAATCATAGATTTTTTTTTATGAGATAAGAGGGAATAAGTAGAGTTTTGAAGATATTACTTACATAGCATTTCTGAACTTCACATCTTTGCTCTGATCTTCAAGGAGTGTTTGTTGTGAAAAATTTCACAACAATTTATCATCATTTTTTGTTTCATCCTCTTGAAGATAGATTGTCCAGGAAAATTTTCAATTTTGACAGAAACTTTCTATGAATCTTTTTCTACTTTGTCACAAGTTTCTTTGTCATTGTTTTAAATCTGATTTTAAGCAATGTTATCTGATCTTTCTTCTCATTTTTCAGTTGATTTATCAGATTTTCTATTTTTTTAAAAGATTTTCAGATGATTTATCAGATTTTCCGGTGAATCTTCAGATTTTCTCATAAGTTCATCAGATCCATCAGATTTTCTGATTTTTACCAGATCTCTTTATACTTCATCAGATTTTTCATGATTTTAACAGATATGCCATTTTACTTCCCCCTAGATCTATTGTGATGTTTTTCTTTGAAAAATAAGAAAAATATATACTATTCAAACAAACAACAAAAAAAAAAACATACAATAAAAAGAAAAACTACTCATTATAGAAACAAGTAGCATACACCCATAGATAGGTTCTGCGTCCACTGTGATTACGTGTTGGAAGTAGGTAGGGAACATTCAAATCTTCTTGTAAAACAACCTGGGCCCTGGGGTACTAGTTTGTTACTCCTCCGAAGTCTAGCTAGCTTGTTATCACCTTGGTCACAAAACGAGGAAAGATCAGAAAAGGTTGACGAGTGTGCATGTTTGCTTCCAAATATCTCATGAGAAACTTGGAGAAGTTGTATGGTTTCTCTTGTACAACTGCATATACCACTTCCATCAGCCTATAAGACAGCTCATTGAAGTGTCCAATCTTCTTTGAGAAGCAGACACTGAGCTGTGTTACAAAATACTGGTATGGTGGAATAAAACCAGATTTGCTGATCTGCCTTGAAAGGTTGGGTGTGCGATAACCCATTTCCTTCAGGGTTTCCTCCAGCTTTTCCCTTGGGTCATCAGTCAACTGGAGGGCATCTCTAAGAATTTCCTCCTTTAGAATGATTGTCCTATTCATCACCTTGCTTTGTATCCACATGCTGGTGCCTCTGTAGACGGTGTCTACATTCCACCAAAACTCTTGATGGAGTGTGGGGTAGATAATGACAGGTGTTGATATAGCATGGCCCAAAGGACTTTGCTTTAACATGTTGTACACCACCCGACAATCCACCCATGCAGGACCTTCAAGCTTTGACCTTAGTCTAAGGTTGTGTGTGGTGTGAAGGATAAGAGGAAAGTGTTCGGTTCTGATTTCTTTTGCCATTTGAGGTTTTTGAGAGTGAAATTTTCTGAAAAAGTTTTGAAGTGGAGGTTTGATGAAGAAAGTCTTCAGGAGTTTGTTAATATATATAGATGAAAGTGATAGTTATGCCATAAATGGTATTAACAACTCAAGATTTTCTTTTTCCTTTTCTTTCTCTTCATT
>JARYGA010057480.1:0-45787 GCA_030545235.1 Helianthus tuberosus
TAAATATAATATATAAATAAAAAATAATAATAATAATAATAAATCAAACTTATGAATAAATACTAAAGGTGTACGTGTGTGCATGAAGTGTCAATATTAGTGTACGTGTAAGATTTCCAACAAAAGGAATCTTATGAAAGCTTATTCTCCAAGAATGTTAGAACTAACTATAAATAGAAGCACACATCAAGTTTCACATCTGCTCTTTCCTTCATTCTGCTCCCTCTCTATTTCGCTCTCTATCTCTCTGTTTTTATATTTTTCTCTTAACATTTCACCAAAATAATAATAAAGCCCTACTCCGTTTTAAGTGTTTTAACCCCTGATCACTGAGTCGATACCCTGTCTGATTGATCTAGAATCCAGCAACGCATGTCAAGGCTATGCCCGACTAAGTACGTTGGGGTTTCGTCTTGTGATGTATTGATAAAGTTGAATTTGGGTTATTACACTTAACGCGAGTGCATTATATATTTTATTAAATAGCTTAGGAGTTGTAACCAAGATTATACCAGGAGGCTTTTAGTTGACCCTAAAGTTACAAAGTGAGTCATTCTTCTTTTTATCACCTTTTGGTGATACCTTTATATTTTAAAAATGATTTCCCAAACCCTAAATGTTTATCAGTTATACTAACAATGATTAATTTTTTGTATTCTGCAATTACTATCGGTATGTGGGGTTTTAACTTGGTTCAAGATTAAAGGGGTTAAGTTAAAACACATAACATTGTGATATATGTGTATTTTTCATTTAGTCACTATGTGTCTGGTACAAAGTTTTGTTTAAGTATCAACTGAAAACTTTTATCTTGTGTCATATTAAATGTTAACTATATTATCACTATTTATATGAATATAACTTCTTTATAACTTTTAGAATTATATTTAGTTGTAACCCATTTTAATTGTGTATAGACATAACATTTTAGTTTAAATACGATATATTAAATCTAAAGGATTTATAATAATAAAAGTGCTTAATTAATATATTATATTTAATAAAGTTATAACTACTAGTTTGACAGAAAATTATATATTTCATTTTCTGGGCTAAATTGTTTTGTGCCATAGAAAATATATTTGACAAAGTGATATCATGGGTTTTATTGTATATACTTTATATACACAACTAGTTCAGTGTCACTAGTTGAGAGAATGATCAACAGTGATATGACCAACGTCACTAGTTAAGAGAATGATCAACAGTGATATAACGACAAACACTAGTTGAGAGAATGATCAACAGTGATTTGACCACCATCACGGGAATCGCCTAGTGACAGATACCTTTGAATAATAGTAAGATATACTATATATCTATTACTTGATAAACTGCACTATTGGATGAAAGTTAGCCAATGAGTGATATGACCACCGTCACATCGGAACTGCCATCATGTGACAAATACTGATTGAGTTTTGAGTAAATATAAACAAATATAAAACCCTTAATGCTGTAAAGTATAACAATATATTTTTATTAAAATGGAATGAACTCGCCATTATTTATTACTGATAAAATGTTTTCAAAACACGTTTCAGGTAATTCGCTGAAAAAGATAATAGAAGCCATCTATGGAGCACTAAAGACTTAAATAAAGTGGCTCTAAATACCTTAATAAAAGAAGAAATTTATGTTTTATTTATTTGGGTTTATCCCTATAAAAACAATTGAACTGAATATGGGTTTTAGCCCGTTTATTTAATTTTAAAAGTTGGTGTTTTATAAACTCTGAAATTATTTTCTAACTATGGTCCTGATGAAAAAATTTCTGCTACGTATTTAATAAACACCGGTACCACCTGACTGGTTCACGGCTCCCGCTCCCAGGGTAGGGGCCGGGGGTTGTGACAGATGGTGGTATCAGAGCCACTGGTTTAAGCTATTAAGGTGTTCTTTTAATACCTGAACTTAAACAATAAAGTTAGGAAATTAATACAAAGTAACATATGTGTTATTTTTGTAGATTTAAATATATGTGTGTGTATATATATATATGCACATATGATTCTTCAAAGTATTGTATTATTTTAATTATTCTATGATATTAATAATTGAAAATGTTTTCAATTTATATGTCGAATGAAGTATCACATAATCCAGAAATTCATGCTAATAATGAAAATCCTTTGGATAAAAATGCTATAGAAAATATAATAGCCCAAGGAATAGCTAATGCTATACCTTTAATAACTGAAACTGTTAAAAACCCCGTAGAATACACCAAAGCTGTGAGTAGCAAGCATATTCGTGATGACAGTTTTAGCCATAGTGTCAATGGAGGCAATGATGATATTATCAAAACCCCATTTCCCAAGAAAATGAAGGCTATGACTCTTGGGTGTACCTACAAAGAATTTCTAGCTTGTAAACCAACTGAGTTCGCAGGTAGTAAAGGAGCTATGGCTGCTCTGCGATGGTTGGAAAAGACGGAAGTTGTTCTTAAAATCAACAAATGTGTCGAAGAAGATAAGGTGATGTATGCTTCCAACCTCTTTAAGGAAGAAGCCTTAGAATGGTGGAATACAATTCTTCAGGCAAAAGGAAGTGACATGGCTTATGCCATGAACTGGGAAAAAATTCAAGGAAATGCTAGAAAGGAAATTTTGTCCTCCTTATGAAAAGGAACAAATGGCCAACGAGTTCCTAAATCATAAAATGATAAATGTGAATTGTCGTGAATATATGAAAAAGTTCTCCAAATACGCAAGAATGGTACTAAATCTGGCTTCACCAGAACCCATACTAATTTCTCGTTATATTTGGGGATTAGTTAGTGAAATCCGAGGCATGGTCAAGGCCGCTAGACCACAGACTATTGAAGAAACAGTTGAACTAGCTAACATCCTGACAGATGGACTAATCTGCACAAAAGAAGAAAACAAGAAAAAGGAATTAGCCCAGAAAATTTCCCAAGAATTTTGCCAAGGAACTGAACTGTCATTGGAGCAACCTACCTGTAGAAACTGTAATAAAAAGCATTCAGGAAAATGTCATTTTAGGAGAACACCCTACTGTAACTTCTGCAAGACGACCGGGCATATAGAGGAAGAATGTAGAAGGAAAACTAATATCTATTTCAATTGCGGAGAAGGAGGACACATCAAACCATATTGCCAGAAACTGACTAAAGCACTCGACAACAAGGCAAAAACAACAGATGGAGCTAAGAAGAACGCGCGAGCATTCATACTTACTACGCAGGAAGCAGAAATGATTCCAGACATAATCGCTGATATGTAATATCTAAGTTAAGTTATTATTTGACCCTAGTACAAATAAAAGTTTATAAATAAATGCATCCTATCAAGTACTTCATCTATTCAGAACCATAATAGACTTGTTTGGTCTTCACTTTCATTAAATCATTTATTTGGTTACGACACCTTGTGGTGGCGTTTTCTTTAACTTGGAGCTTAATCTAATCTTATTTGCACACCTAATGTACGGATTTATTTATTTAATTTTTGTTGGTTCATTATCTTAAACAGTCTTAATACAATTATGTGTTAAGATAAGAGTACACAAATTCGTATTATATTCCGGTGTACCTCTAACGTTTCTTTCATCATTGATCGAAAATCCTATGATATTCATTTAGTCTTTCATCAACAATTGAAAATCCTATAAGATTTATTTGAAATGAATATCCAAATTTACTTCATTAAAACTTTCAATTACGAAAACGATGAATTTGTTCGGTCACCGTAATTATTAAACTATTCCAATCATTTCGACACCTTGCGGCGTCGGTATAAACTTGTAGCTTGTGTTAATCATAATCTTACGAATCATGCAAAACCACGTATGTCTTTCGTTTGACTCATCATTTAAAGGTAGTCTTGATGCAATTATGTATTAAGACAATGATACACTAAACTCTATTGTATTTCGGTGTATTCTTGCAATTCAATAAATGTCAACACATTGATTTTTTCTCATATAATGGTTTATAGTTGACAAATCGTTTTCGTGCTTCTATTTCATTTTGAGCTTGTTGATTCTAAGTCTTCCTCAGTTGACAATCAAAGTAAGTTTTCTTTTGACAGTGAATTCTATTGTTTCTAAAAGTCATTTACAACTTGTAAACAGACAATTTAGACATCTATTGATCATATATCTCTTTTGTCTTGAACCTAGTCACCTTGGAAATTATATCATTTCATCTCGTTCATTTGACATCGATTTCTGGAACTAATTCAGTTGAACCATTGAGTCCTAAAACTCGTATTCACAAAATTTGAACATGTCTTGATTATGTGTCATATACCTTATTACTGCTCTTATTAACTATGACGTGACATAACCCTAAAGGAGACATCATAGCCCAAATCTCGAGGACGAGATTTAAAACAAGGTGGGGAGGATGTAACATTTCCATTTTTTTATATAAAAATAAAGTATATAAAACTTATATTATTAAACGGGTAGATTACGGGTAAGTTGACTGTTAGAAATATGAGGTATTTAGACAGACATAGTAACCGTTTAATAATTATAATAATAAAAATACATTATATTTGACCTTACTCCATTTTTAATGAAACTTAAGTCAAAATGTAGATAAAAATATTCTCGTTCTAATGACATATTCATTGTTTTATAAAACGTTATATTTTAGAAGTTATAAGCGCTAAATGAGTGAAGCAGCTGAATTAATTATAATATATAAATAATAAAATAATAATAAAAAAATCAAACTTATGAATTAATACTAAAGGTGTACGTGTGTGCATGAAGTGTCAATATAGTGTACGTGTAAGATTTCCAACAAAAGGAATCTTATGTAAGCTTATTCTCCAAGAATGTTGGAACTAACTATAAATAGAAGCACACATCAACTTTCACATCTGCTCTTTCCTTCTTTCTATCCCCTCTATATTTCCTCCCTATCTCTCTGTTTTTATATTTTTCTTTTAACATTTCACCCATAATAATAATAAAGCCCTGCCCCGTTTTAAGTGTTTTAACCCCTGATTACTGAGTCGATACCCTGTCCGATTGATCTAGAATCCAGCAACGCATGTCAAGGCTCTGCCCGACTAAGTACGTTGGGGTTCTGTCTCGTGACGTATTGATAAAGTTGAATTTGGGTTATTATACTTAACGCGAGTGCATTATATATTTTATTAAACAGCTTAGGAGTTATACCCAAGATTATACCAGGAGGCTTTTAGTTAAACCCTAAAGTTACAAAGTGAATCATTCTTCTTTTTATCACCTTTTTATGATACCTTTATATTTAAAAATGCTTTCCAAAACCCTAAATGTTTATCAGTTATAGTTACAGTGATTAAGTTTTTGTATTCTGCAATTACTATCGGTATGTGGGGTTTTAACTGGGTTCAAGATTAAAGGGGTTAAGTTAAAACACATAACATTGTGATATACGTATATTTTTCATTTAGTCGCTATGTGTCTGGTACAAAGTTTCGTTTAAATATGAACTTGTGATTGCATATGTCTATCGCTTGCGTCAATCGCGTATCGTAGCTGAAACAAATGACACAAGACTGATGCTGCACTGAAGAATGAAGATTGCATATTGAAGAGCAGCTTCATACGAAGCTGGCTTCGTACGAAGGCAGCATGTTTGATAGCTTCGTACGAAGGCAAGGCAGCCTTTTACGATGCCAGCAGTCTATATATAGTTGTCTTGTGTTGTTCATTTGTATCTTTTTGGGCATTCTTGAGGCAAAGCTCTGCCCGTTTGGTTTCGTGGTGTATACTCTGTCAAATCAATAATAGAAACCAGTTATAATTACATCAAAGTGTCTGATCCACACACACGTATATGGATTCTGCACATTATTCGTGTTAGTTCGCATTCAACAGAGAAGGAATCGATCATGATCCTGAATTCACAAGTGGTATCAGAGCAGGTGCTTGATTGCAAGGATTGATGACACAAAGATTCATGCTTCTACATCAGATTCAGAGTTGATTTCATCTTCTTCATCACACTTCTACTTCTACTCATCTTCTTCTAATTTTCTTGAAACTTTAATCTCAGATCTACGGAGATTTCACGGTTAAAAACGGCTAGATTGTTGATATAATGTGTGAAAACCAGTTTTAATCAATCCTACAAATTTTCAGATCAAAATTCGAACAAAATCAGATCCAAATCAGTGAAAACATGAAAAACGTGGTTGTGTTTGTTTCAGCGTAGCTTCGTACGAACCCACGTTATTTGTTGAAAGATTATTTCAGGAACTGTGTTACGAAGCCACTGTAGCATCTTCGTACGAAGCCTCATTACCCAGCTTCATACGATCCCTCGTGAACAAGTGAAACTCTTTGAAAAGTCTGGCTTCTTACGAACAGACTAAGTTTTGTATTTGATTTTCAAATTTGATCAAGTGTTTGTTTGATTGTTTTTGTAGGAATCATGGCTGAAGAGTTTTACAACACTTTTTACAATGCATTTACTTCTGAGACATCAGAACCAATAACTGTTACACCGAAAAGCATTTCAAAAACCATAATTGATAACATAAATCATGATAATGTTTACAAAAATCATCAAAGGCCACCTAAACTAATGAATATTGAAGATTATCATTGGTGGAGCTCACGTTTTGAAAATTGGGTGAAGGCTTATGCCTATGAGAGTTGGGTTATGATGATTTACGGTTATGAAACACCTCGAAGTGAAGAAAATGTTTTACTGACAATTCCAGAATATTCAAAAATTCAAAGAGAAAAACATTCTGATGAGCTAAAAATGGTAACATTATTACAACAGTCGATTAGAGAGGATATTCTTTCTCTGCTTCAGCATGGTGAAACATCAAAGTCAACGTGGGAAGCTTTAAAACTGAAAGCTGAAGGGGGAAAACACATCAATAAAAACAAAATTTCTTTGTTGAAAAAAGAGTTTGATCTCTTTGATTGTATGTAAGGAGAGAGTGTTCGACAAATGATTGAGAGATTTTGTCATCTGAAGATGGAGTTAGAGAGATTTGGAATCTACAAATACAGAGAAGAGATGGTTGATAAACTTGTCAAGGCGTTACCACATGAGGAAGATTGGAAAACTTATGTGATTGTTTTGAAGAATGATGCAAAATTTGATGAGATGACATTAGACAGTTTGATTGAAAAATTGGAGGGACATGATCTACTGTTACAAAAACAAAACAAAATATCCAGTTCCAGTTATCAACAGAATGTTGATTTATATTACCGGAGAGGTATGCTGCCAAACAACGAATCTTCAAAGATCAGAACAGCATTCAGTGCAGATAAGTCTAGTGATTCTTCAAACAACAAGTCTTCAAGTTTTGATCCAGGATATCATTCATCGTCTACATCATCCAAATAAAATCAAAATCAAGACTGGAAAGATTCTCCACATTTGAACATTGATTTTGCTCGACAGCACATGAGTTTCTTAGCTTCTATTCTGGGATCTTATGAAGGTTTAATTGCAGGAAAGATCGGTAATCCGAACATGATGAAGGAAGATTACGATCAGGTTGATCCAGAAGAGATGGAGCTTATGGATATTCGGTGGTGCATGGCAAGCGTTATCAGGAGAGCTCAACGGTTCATGGAGATTACCGGCAGGAAGTGCTTGGAAGGGCCAAACATGAAGATAGGTTTCGATAAAACCAAAGTTACTTGCTTCAAGTGTAAACAAAAGGGGCACTTCAAAAGGGAATGCACAAACAACAAAGCTGATGATAGTGTGAATCCCTTTCACGAAGATTACTACAAAAAGGCTATCTAGCATTGCAACAATGAGTAACCGTCAAGACAGCAGATTGATGAAGGATCATCTAAAGAGAAGAAACAAGTTGTATTGAAGATTCGTGATCGTAGTGAATCCAGTATTACTCAAGATGATAACAAGTGGAAGATTCACAACGATGAAGGGTTCAATTGGAATGACCATTTGAAAGAATATGGAGAGCTTAAAGCAATGGTTGCTGAGATTAAAAGAAGTAGAGAAGAAATAGAGGCACGAGGTTATTTGGACAATGTATATGATACCTACAAAGAAGCAAGGCAGGCAAGAAGATGGGACGTAGAGAAAGATTGTTATGTTGACCCAAAAGGTAATCCGACAGTTGATCCTGATGAGGTGAATTTTGAACCCTTAGTAGCTGCAATTCCAACTGTGGCTGTTTGGTGTCGAGGCCCTTAGAGAAATTCCACGATACAGAGAAAAGGTCGAAGAAGAAATCAACAAAGTGATTTATGCGAGCTTGGAAAAGAAGAAGAAGACAGTTGAAGAGATTGTGATTGAAAGTCAGAAGATGGTGAAGGAAGTGAAGAAAACAGCTGATAGAAAGCTGGAGAAGAAGGTTGAAGAAGCTGTGGATGGAGAACAACAGGAGAAGAAAGCCGATGAAAAGGCAAAGGAAGTTGTTGCTGGAAAACAGCAGAAGGTTGAGGAAGATCAGAACGAAAAAGAAGCCACGGTACCTTGTGCTGAGGTAAACACACAATCTGAATCATCTGAATTGTTAGATAAATCTGGTCATAAAACTGATGAACAGTGCAAGAAGTGCATGGAAACGTGCAAAGCTTGTACTGAAAAGGATAACAGTCTAAGATCAAGAGACATTGAATTTACTAAAATTGAAAAGATTTTCAAAGAAAAATGTAATGAAATGTTAGAAAATGAAAAGTTTTTGAAACAGGAAAATGAAAATTCGACACAAAAATGCGATAGTCTTGACAAAGAAAACAAAGTTTTGAAACAACAGTGTTTAGCCGAGTGCAACGAATGTAGTCCAAAAGATAAAACTATCAAAGAGTTGCAAAAGGAATATGATGGTATGAAAGTGTCATATCTCACGGTAAAAGATGCTTATGAAATTTTGAAAAGTAAAAGTTGAAGAAGCTATGGATGGAGAACAACAGGAGAAGAATGCCGATGAAAAGGCAGAGGAAGTTGTTGCTGGAAAACAGCAGAAGGTTGAGGAAGATCAGAACGAAAAAGAAGCCACGGTACCTAGTGCTGAGGTAAACACACAATCTGAATCTTCTGAATTGTTAGATAAATCTGGTCATAAAACTGATGAACAGTGCAAGAAGTGCATGGAAACGTGCAAAGCTTGTACTGAAAAGGATAACAGTCTAAGATCATGAGACATTGAATTTACTAAAATTGAAAAGATTTTCAAAGAAAAATGTAATGAAATGTTAGAAAATGAAGAGTTTTTGAAACAGGAAAATGAAAAGTCGACACAAAATTGCGATAGTCTTGAAAAAGAAAACAAAGTTTTGAAACAACAGTGTTTAGCCGAGTGCAATGAATGTAGTCCAAAAGATAAAGCTATTAAAGAGTTGCAAAAGGAATATGATGGTATGAAATTGTCATATCACACGGTAAAAGAAGCTTATGAAATTTTGAAAAGTAAAGTCACAAGTCTAGATAATAGATTGTCAGCATGTCAGGAAACAAATACATTTCTTGAAGCCAGATTTGCAGGAAAACAAAAGGTTTTAAATAATTATATTGATGAAGCTGCTAAACTTAAACAAGAACTAGCTGAAAAAGAAAAATTAGTTTACAAACTTCAAAGTTATCATGCTTCGTCATATATTTTGGAACGTATTTTCAGCATCAAACTGGATGGTAAAGAGTCCGAAAAGAACAAAAAGGGAATTGGGTCAGAATACCATCAAGTTCCACCATCGTTGGAGGATAATTATACATTCTATGATGGCAAAAAGGTGGAAAAGCTATTAACATGGTTGACCAATTACCTGACAACATCGATGTGACTTACACCAAATCTGATGATCTTGATAATTCAGAGGCGGTAGGTAAGGTTGTTGAAATCATTTTATCAGAAGAGTCTACCAAAACAGATAAGTCTGAGTCACAGGATGAAAATGAGGGAAGTTTTCATGAAAGGTATATTAAAAATTCAAAATCTAAGAAAGATGCGATTGATGATTCAACAAGATTGGTGTATACCATGATTGGATCGGACAAATTATTCTCAGATGTTGAATTCCCGATTCAGAATGTGATTTCAGATAAAGTTGACAAAGTGTTCAAACTGGTAGAAATTCAAAAGTCTGAAATTTCAAAATTGCTGGAAAGAGCAAGAAGAGTTCTTATAACAAACCTAACTATAAGAAGAAAAACATGAAGGCTGGGTTGGGTTATAAGAAGAAACACAATCAAAAATGTTTTGAAAAGAAAAATTATCAAAAAAAAAAAAGACGAACTTTGCTCATGGAACAAGTTCTGAAGAAAGAAAGAACTCCAATTTAGACGACAGTCTAATGAAGAGTTCTATGCTCAAAAGAAATAACAACAGGCGAAAGATGTTTCCAAGAGAACATGCTTTAAGTGTGATCAAATTGGACATCTCAGTAGAAAATGTCTAAATCTTAAACCTGTTGGTGTTGAGAAAAAGAAATCTGATGTTGTGCATCAGAAATCAACCAAGTTTGAATCAAAACAAACTTGGAAACCAAAATCAATGACACCCAAGGTTGTGCCACAACAGATTTGGAAATAGAAAGAAAATGTTTTGGAACCAAAACAAATCTGGAAACCTATAAATGATTTGTCAAAACAAAACATTCAAAATGATTCAAGATTTTATCGAAGGAATGTTTTAAAAGGACAAGTTTGGGTGGCAAAGAAACAAACAACTTATGTGAGTGATAATCAAAATGAAGATGTTTTTGAGAAGAATGAACGAAACTATCCAGTTCTACCTGAAAAGATTTATGTTCAGCTACCTGAATCTAAACAGGCTTGGGTTGCATTGTTCAAATGATCGAATTATTTGAATGTGCAGGTGCTCCAGATGATAGTTGATTGTCAAAATGGACAGAGGAGCAGCCTGACACAGGAGAAGGCTGCGGATCCCTGCAACTGAGAAACAGGGAGTTTGTTTGTTTCTACATAAATACACCATATTTCAAAAACCCTAAAAATAGAAAAATTAAAAAAAAACAAAAATATTTTTTTATTTTGTCAAAAAATGAAAAAAAAATATGTTTGTTTTTAAATTTTGTCAAAAATCAAAAATTTACAAAAATAGGTTAAGTGAATATGCCGAAACCCTCACAGCTGAACAAACATGATTATTTCACAATTGAAAATGGTTTTAACAATGTTAAAAATCAATGTGTTGTAAATCATATGGGTACTTTATGCGAAACAGATCATGTGATGCAGAAAGTTGATGGCGAGATAAAGCTATCTGCATCGGGTTGTCAGATTTTTTGAAATGTTTAGAATTTTAGGGAGAGTAAAAATTTCAAAAAATACAAAAAAATTTGAAATTTTGAAAAAAGCCAAAAACAATAGAAAATCAAAAAGAGTTTTTGTGTAAAAAGAGGAAATGATAGTTCATCAGTAGACAATCACAGTACGCTAAAGAAATGGAAAGTCAAAAGTGATAAACGGTCTCACTGATGATGTGCCAGTAGGTTTTTACACAATTAGTAGATGTTTGCGAGATATAAACCTAAATATCAATATCTTACTTATCTCGTGGGGAACATCTCTCGGATATATGGGTAATCCCCGAAATCTTGTTTGAGAGATTGCAAGATTCTGAAATAGTAGGTCTTTATACTGTTTGATATCTAGGGTATTATACTTGGTCTTCTGATATTGCGAAAGCAATGGCCTAGACTTCATATAATACTTTATGTGTTTACAGCTTTCCCTCTGCATAAAATTGATAAAATATCGAAAGATACGAATCAAGTGCAGTTGTAAAGAAGATCCCTAAGTGGGACACACCTCAAAGTCGAGCCTTCATCTCTTTGACTGAACGGTAGTTCATACCTGAGCTCTCAAGGTCTCGCACTAACCCAGAGTATAGATATCAATATAGTATATTCACCTATAAGACTTAATCTAGGGAATTTTGATACGGGAGTATATTCTGAGGTGGGACACGCGAATAAGTTAAGTGCTTAAAACACTAAATCTCGTATCTCGAATCAGTTGAAGTTTGTGTGAAAATTTAAGTGGATCAATATACTGACAATCAAAGTGAATCGTTTAGAACTTAAAGTGTTTATAGCTCAACGGTACTAGTGATTTGTCATAAACTGATATGATTCTCTAACACAATTCAAACAAAAATATTGTCTGTAAATATTCCTTTATTGCTTTATATTTCAAAAAAAAAATACAAAAAGATTTTGTTTCTACTTTATTTTCGTCAACCGATGTCTGAAAGCTAAGTTTCAAGATCTAAGTATGCTGGTCGTGTTTCTGAAAATAAACAAGTTCATTAATTTGGAACTTGAAGTTTTAAATCAAAAAATCAAAAACAGTTTGTAAAATCTCCAAGGTCATTAAGTTGGACTTGGATGATTATGTTGATAAAAGTTTTGGATGCTAAAACTGTCAAATTTATAAAGTTTGCTGATAGAGGGAGTGGAGTCGAGAAATCCTGGATAAATTCATATTGTTATATTTGTGCAATAGAGCCAGGTTCTCGATCTAAAAATATTTTGAGCCAGGTCACAGTTTTCTATGAACAAACGATGTCCTGTGCAGTCACATATTTGAAATGCTCCAGCTTATCCATGATAAATGTTAGAGCTAGATTGTTGAATTTAAACTTTAATTTTCAAAATCTTATAAATGGTTTGAGGTTTTAGTAGATGAAAGAGCCAGACTACGATCCTGATAGCTGAGGCTAAGGGGGAGTCTGAAGATGAGCTCGAAGCAAGGGGAAGCTTGTACTTAAAGAGCTAGTTAACAATTCTGGAGGAGATTGTTAGAACCAGGTGTCGATCCTTAAAAGCACGGAAGCTTGATAAAAGGGGGAGCCTGTAGATCAAGTAATTTGAAAGGAGAAGCTACTGGAAGCTGAAAGCAGATCCACGGGGATTCTGTTAGAGTAAAGGAGAGTCTGTATTGCTGAATATGTCAACATTTCTAGAAGACTCAGAGAGAGACAGAAAGCTATGAGATTGACCGCAGCAATATCCAAAGGGGAGTCTGTGAGTGAATATGTCTTTCGCTTGCGTCAATCACGTATCGTAGCTGAAACAAATGACACAAGACTGATCCTGAACTGAAGAATGAAGATTGCATATTGAAGAGCAGCTTCGTACGAAGCTGGCTTCGTACGAAGCTGGCTTCGTACGAAGGCAGGATGTTTGATAGCTTCATACGAAGGCACGGCATGTACGAAGCCAGCAGTCTATATATAGTTGTCTTGTGTTGTTAATTTGGATCTTTTTGGGCATTCTTGAGGCGAAGCTCTGCCCGTTTGGTTTCGTGGTGTATACTCTGTCAAATCAGTAATAGAAACCAGTTATAATTACATCAAAGTGTCTGATCCACACACACGTATATGGATTCCGCACATTATACGTGTTCGTTCGCATTCAACAGAGAAGGAATCTATCACGATCCTGAATTCACATAACTGAAAACTTTTATCTTGTGTTATATTAAATGTTAACTATACTATCACTATTTATATGGTTATAACTTCTTTATAACTTTTAGTGTTGTATTTAATTGTAACCCATTTTAATTGTATATAGACATAACATTTTAGTTTAAATACGATATATTAAATATAAAGGATTTATAATAATAAAATTACTTAATTAATATATTATATTTAATAAGGTTATAACTACTAGTTTGACAGAAAATGATTCATTTCATTTTCTGGGCTAAATTGTTTTGTGTCATAGAAAGTATATTTGACAAAGTGATATCATGGGTTTATAGTATATACTTTATATACATTACTAGTTCAGCGTCACTAGTTGAGAGAATGATCAATAGTGATATGACCAACGTCACTAGTTAAGAGAATGATCAACAGTGATATAACCACAAACACTAGTTGAGAGAATGACCAACAGTGATATAACCAGAGTCACTAGTTGAGAGAATGATCAACAGTGATATGACCAGAGTCACTAGTTGAAAGAATGATCAACAGTGATTTGACCACCGTCATGGGAATCGCCTAGTGACAGATACCTTTGAATAATAGTAAGATATACTATATATCTATTACTTGATAAACTGCACTATTGGACGAAAGTTAGCCAATGAGTGATATGACCACCGTCACATCGACACTGCCACCATGTGACAAATACTGATTGAGTTTTGAGTAAATATAAACAAATATAAAAACCCTTAATGCTATAAAGTATAACAACAAATTTTTATAAAAATGGAATGAACTCGCCAGTATTTATTACTAATAAAATGTTTTCAAAACATGTTTTAGGTAATTTGTTGTAAAGATAATAGAAGCCAGCTATGGAGCACTGAAGGCTTAAATAAAGTGGCTATAAATACCTGAATAAAAGAAGAAATTTATGTTTTATTTATTTGGGTTTATCCCTATAAAAACAATTGAATTGAATATGGGTTTTAGCCCGTTTATTTAATATTAAAAGTTGGTGTTTTATAAACTCTGAAATTATTTCCTAACTACGATCCTGATGAAAAAATTTTCGCTGCATATTTAATAAACACCGGTACCACCTGACTAGTTCATGGCTCCCGCTCCCAGGGTAGGGGTTGGGGGTAGTGACACTCGCGCCGGCCAATCAGGTGAAACCTAGGTCGCGCGCGAGGTCCAAGCAAAGACAAGATCGGATTTCACACTTAGCTTCCTGGATGAAGGCCATCACTTCCTGGAGCTTGCGCCGGCTACTTGGGTCTTCCCCATAGGTTGCGCGAAGGACAGAAACGCAGGTCATCCTAAGGCAAGTACCAAAGGTACAAGTGGTAGAGTAGTGGACCAAAAAGCGTCCAACAAGTTGTATTCGATCGTGTTCCATGATTAACAATCGTACAGGAGATAGGAGAGTACATAAGGACGCATACGTGGCACCAATCAGCGTGCGCCAACATCTGCTCCACAATCTCCACTCAGCCGCTGATGTCGGAGAGACAACAATAGGGGTGTTCATGAGCTGATCCGTTCCGATCGAGGGTTTGCTCATGCTCGGATTGAATTACAACCGATCTGATCTGATCAGATCGAATTTGCAAAACCGAGCACAAAAGTGATGCTCATGCTCGGGTTGAATTTGAATCGAGCGGATCGTTTTCGCTCGGTTTTTCTCAAATCCTAAATAAAATCGAGCGGATCGTTTTCGGTCGGTTTCGCTCGATTGAATTATAAGGCATATAGACAGAAGCATATGTACATAAACAGAAGTTTTGTTAACCTTAAATATGCAGAAGTTTTCTGCTCCCTGTTACTCTTTAACAAACCGGCAGAGCAGCAAATGTACCTGACACTAAAATATATCTGCAAATTAGCCTTTATTAAAGCTAAGATTCCCAAAAGATATGTGCCAAACTTTGCAGAGAAAAATATAACAAACCAGCAGCATATAACAAACCAAGCAAAGCAGCAAATATTCAAACAGCAGAGCATATAACAAACCAGCAACAATATTTAAACAGCAGAGAGGCAAATGTACCTGAGAATGGATCTGTGGAACTGGCAGCGACGAGGGCTTGATCGAACAATTAGATTGGCAGCGATGAGGGCATGATTGTGTGGCAGACTAGCAACGACTGGCAAGGACAAGGGCTTGATCGAACAATCAGATTGGCAACAACGAGGGCTTGATCGAATAATCAGATTGGCAGCGACAAGGGCTTGATTGTGTTGCAGACTGGCAGCGACGAGGGCTTGATCGAACAATTAGATTATGACATTGTTTTAAGAATTAGGAATTTAGGGTTAGATTTGGTGTGCGGCGATATGAAGGTCTTCGAACAACAGTTTATGAATATGTGAATGTTTTAGGAATTAGGGATTTAGGGGATGATTGGCTAATCTTTTTGAAACAACTTATTGACTTATTGGCTTTTTGAAAAGTCATAAGCTCCAAAATGATGTTTGGCAATAAGAGTGTATGTGAGGGGAAAAAGCTAATAAGTCAATAAGTCACTCCATACTGACTTTTCCAAAAGCCAATAAGTCAATAAGTTGTTTCAAAAAGCTTAGCAAAACATGCCCTTAGGGTTAGATTTTGATATTAACTATTAAGTTGGGCTAGTATATTTTTTGGGCTTTTAATTTTTTTTGGGCTAGTATATTTTTGGGCTTTTAATCTTTAAAATCTATAATATATATATATATATATATATATATATATTATTAATAAAAATAATTCGAGCAAAATAGAGCGATCGACGAGCGAGCGGACCTTTGCTCATGCTTGGATTGAATTTGAATCGAACCGATCCGAGCGGATTATTTACAAACTGAGCGGGAATCAAACAAGCATTTTTCGAGCATTTATCGAGCGATCGTGTAGCGATCCTCGATCGTCGAGCAGTTTGGACAGCCCTAGACAACAAGGACAATGGTCAGGACAAGTGGATCCATTCAATGTGCGCCAATTCCAATCTCACCCAGAAGCACTAACGGTTGCTGCAGAGGGGATAAGACGGATATTCCTTGTTGTCGACTCCAGGCCCAAGGCCCATCAGCCCATCTCCTTCCTTACCACTCCGGCTATAAATAGGTGCCTTCACCTATAGGTTTATTGATTATGTTTCTTACTCTCTCACTATTAATCACACACTTATTTCCTCAAAACACATACTTATTCTCACGCCGGAGAGTGGTTAAGAGGAGAACCCCCCCCCCCTATTCCCCTCCTCTTAACGAGCTTAACGGGGTGTTTAGTGTTTTGCAGGAAGATCACGATCACAACTTGGAGAAGATCAAGAAGATTAACCTTATTTGTTGAGGCACATACCACAAATGAATCACCAGATTAGTTTGGTGTTTCTTCATATTCTGAATGCTCTTGGTAGTTTTCCCCCACTCCTCCACTTCCTTAATTCTTTGGGCACCCTTACACTTCCCCATTTTTTGCTTTCTTTACCCACCAGCCAAAATTTGACTGGTCTGACCCGACCCAATTTGACTTCCTAACCAAGTTAGACCCAGCAATGGGTTCGTGTCACGTTCACCCTTCTCTTTTCTAAACCGCTAATCTACTCAATGGAACCCTAGATTAATCCTTCATTCATGATTATCGAGCAACAAAGGTTGTGTGGTAGTTACGAATTCAGTTTCTACAATTCTTCTTCAGTGATTGTGTGGCACGTTACGAATTCAGGTAATGCAATTCTTCTTCATTGATTGTGTAGAACGCTGCGAAATCAGGTACTGCAGTTATTTTAAGACATTAAATACAATTGTATTTCTTTTTACTTCATTTCGATTACCTTGTTGGTCAGGTTAGGATTATGAGTTCAAATCGATCACTATTAGGGGGTGTTTGGCCTAGCTTTTATTTTTATTTTTTTGGCTAATGCTTATATTTTAAAGTAGCTTATGCTTATTTTCTTTCATTTGATAAGCTATTTTTAAGTGTTTGGATTAGCTTATATTCTACAAGTTAATAATTAATAATTAATCTTTAGTTGTTTGTTAAGTTATTTCGTATTATGGGAAGGGGTATAATATCATTGTGTGTAATGAGTAAAAAACCATCTTCTTCAAATAAGCTTATTCAAATAAGCTAAAAAACCATGTTCCCATAAGCTTCTTGGAATTAGCTTATATAAGCTAATAAGCATAAGCTTAAAAAGCTAAACCAAACACCTATTAGTGCTTATTTTGTAAAAATAAGCTAAAAAAGTTATAAGCTTAGATAAAAAGCTAGGCCAAACACCCCCTTAATAGGGAATCAAGAACTGAATGATGAGCTTAAATTGAAAGCAAATGAGCTAGAAACGTTTTTTTCCCTAACCATTTCACTGGTTTCAAATCTCACTGACTTAATTAGGGATGAGCATTTGGTATCGGGTGGGTATATTCGGTATCAATACCCATTTTCCCAGTTTTCCGGTACCAGTATCAATTTTTCCCGTTTTCCACTACTGGTTTGATACCGAACGGATACCATACTCATCCCTAGACTAGATAATTTGACTTTAGCAGTCAAATTATATTACAAGAATTACAACTTTAAAATTGAATTGATACTTTGATCTCGAGAAAAAAAATTGGTAACAAAAGTGAGTTGTTCATCATACAAGAATTTTCTTAAATCGAATGTCAATTAGGGTTTCAAGAATCAATTGTGGTGTTGGAGATGAACCTGTTAAAGAGACGCGAGAGACTGTCATGGATGAACCTATTGAATACTACAATATCTTTAACATGGAGTTGTGGACGAGACATACGAGAAGGAGAATGGAGATGTAATAGGTTGTGGTGTTGGCTTGAAGAGAATACGATAAGTCAAATTGAAGACTTGAGGAAGAGCCGACTAGAAGGAGAATGGAGATGCAAGACTGATAGGTGACAACTACGGTTAAGAGTAGAATGGATTTACGATGCTTCAAGGTAAATAGGTAATTATTCTCACATTGTAATTTTTGAACTTAGTTTTTATTAGTTTTTTCCTAAACTATTGTTGGTGAAAAAAGTATTTACCATTTTGGTGTTCCTTGAAAACAATTTACAAAAAATGGTATTTTCCTTCTATTTTGTATTTACCTTTTATTTTCTAACCAAGATATTAGTTTTTTTTGTTGTTTTTTTTTCTTCAAACGCCCTGTTATTATTTTACATAATTTTAGAATACTTTTTTTGTTTAACCAATCAAATAAAATTTTTTCTATCTAACTATAAAGGAAACATCATTTAATATATAGTTTTTAAGAAACACTAAAATGGTAAATACTTTTTCCACCAACTAGATTAAGAAAAAAAACTCATATTACGCTACTTGATACTTCAGTCTAATAATTATTATAGTGTAACAAAATTAAGTAGTGTAGTGTTATTACTTTAGTTCAAAACAGTAAGGTACTAATAATAATGCTAAAGTGTGTATAAGGTGAGTTTCCTGTAAAAATGACCTTTTTCGTAAGAAATGTGAGAAGGCATAGGTATTGACATGTAGACATCATGTTTTGAACTTAGCCATGATGTTTTGGATTATTTTGGCAAGAAAACACCAAACATAATTTAAAACATAGTGCAATGTATTGTAGACATGAAATTTAAAACACATTGCTTAACACTTAAAACACGCTACTTAACGTTCTTGGCATAATGTTTTAAGTTTTAAACCTCGAATTCATTGCATTGTGTCTTAACTTGTTATGTTTTGTGTTTTTCTTCCTAAAACAACCCAAAACATCATGCCTACATGTCAATTTCTATGCCTTCTTGCACTTCTTACGAAAAATGTCCTTTTTACAAGAACCTAAACACATATATATATATATATATATATATATATATATATATATATATATATATATATATATATATATATATATATATATATACACATATAGGATCCGGATCAAGAGAAAACTCCTATGACTTGTGAGAACTTACACTGTGTTCCCAAGTCTCATTTAACAGGGGAGGGGAAGGAAAATAAATTAAGAGAGAAAAGGAATGAAAGGATGTGATTTTTTTCGTGTTCCCGAGTTTAATGAAAAGTAAAGGAAAAGAGAAGAAATCTTTTCCCTCCTTTTCCTTCCCCTCCTATCCTTAAAAAAAACTCAGGAACATGGTTTTTTTATATTTTCATCTCTTTTCTCTCCCCCCCCCCCCCCGGGTTAAATGAGACTCGGGAACAGAGTTAGGGAGAACTCGGTCATCCCGTGCGAGTTTTACCCCTATTTTTTCACACCCCTAGATTAAAATGTTACAAAGACAGCTTTAAAAAAATCGTTCTTGCACTTCACATGAAAAATGTCCTTTTTACAGGAACCTAAACCTATATATATATGGTGAGATTCCGCTACATTGTCCATTTTTCCTACAAAATGTGTACAAAGTCATAAAACACCACAATTTCAGCCATAAAACACACTCAAAACCGAAAAATAACATAGTGAAGATCACTAAAACACAATATCCAAACCCCTAACAGTCCTTAAAAACTTCAAACACATCATCGTACAACTATGAATATAAAACTCAACACGATAATCAATATAAAACACACTAATGTTAGTCATTCGATAATCAAAGCCTTATCATCCAAAACACAACACAAAACCCACAAATATAGTGTTTTAGTAATCTTCACTATGTTTTTTGTGGGTTTTGAGTGTGTTTTATAGTTGACATTATGGTGTTTTATGACTTTTTACACTTTGTAAGAAAAATGGACTATGTAGCCAACTCCCACCCTAGATATATATATATATAGAAACGGGATCAGGAGAAAACGCTCAAAAGTGTGAGAACGGCGACAACGCATCCTGGCCCAACACGTGTCACGCGGCATAGAGAAGGGCGGAGGGGCTTTTTTGTCCTTTCATCTTCTGCTTTTCCAGTTCCGCTTTTCCCAATATTGTTTTAATTTTTAGGGTTTAAGATTTTTGGCGTTAAACAAATTCAATAATTAATGGTTTCATCGTATTAACATTTTGGCGTTTATGGCGTTTTTCAAATCTATGCCATTGGAACCCGGGGGGGTCAGGAAATCTATCTGAATGGCGTTTTTCAATGCGTTTTAAACAAGATGACCCATTGTTCTATTATTTTTTATATACATTTTGGAGTTTGTGGTATCTTGGCGTTTTACAATTGTTAGATTATATTTCAGCCACAGGAAAAAAAATACAAGTGAAGAAAATAAATTAAAAATCCTAATCGGATCTATGTTCACAATCTTCACTGTCATCAGTCTCTCTCTTCTTTAATAGTACAAGAACTGTTACAAAAAAATATGGCGTTTTATGTCAAATTTAACAAACCCATCGGGTTGATTATTTTGCCTGCTCGTCTGTTGAAGTGGTTTTTTTTTGTGGATGGGGACATAGATCTATGACGTGTGGGTGGGTTTTTCGCCTTTTCTTTATGTTGATCTTCATCTTTATAATCATCCCACTCTTCAGTGTCATTGATCTCTTCTCCTCATCCAAGCCTTCTTCAAGAACAAAAAATACAAAATGCCATATGACTGGCATCGGTATCTTTTTCTTGAATTTTTGTCCATCTCATGCAGCAAAATCTTACTGAGTTACTCGCCTCTGCTAACAATTCATTCAGTGAACCTTCACGAATAACAATACTGAATATCCAAGAAAGCATATTAGCCATCTTTGATTTTTTTATTTTTTGGCGTTTTACAGTGAGTGGTATTTAGTAGTATTGGCGTTTGTTTTTTTGGTTTGATCAAATTGAAGTTGCTGAGACGTATCATTTTATAGGATGTCTTTTCTGGTGCCTTAGTTAGGCGGTGCATTATTATAATAAAGTATTCGTCTTTTCAGTTACTGTTTGTAATTATTGTTTTTGACAAGCTTTATCTCTGAAGTCTGTAACACGTCCCATCTTTCAAGTTTGGTGTTTTAGATTCTAATATAATAAATTTTCCCTATCTTCAGTATTACTGATTTGTAGTTACTGTTTCTAGTTACATTTTGAAGTTTGTTTTTTATTTATTTATTATTTTTTTTTTTTTTTGGTTTTTTTATAATACTAGTCCAAAGTAATTTTATGATGGTTTCTTAATTTTTGTGGCATTTTATGGCATGTTGGCGTTTTGACAAGCATTTGCTTTTTGGTGTTTTTATTAGATATGGCATTGTTATTATATAACAATCAACTGAAAAGAAAATTAAACAAAATAAATATTGATCTTCCAAATCTTCACTGTCACCAGTCTCTTTCTTCTTTTGAAGCATCTTCACTGGCTGTTTCGACTTTCGTATGATTTTTTTTATTTTTGTTTTTTGAAGTAGTTTTTTTGTCGCCGTTTGGAAACACAAAGTCTGAAATCAGCCTCTTTTTCTATAATATTTGTCCATCTCATGCAGCAAAATGTTATTGAGTTTACACCCTTTCAGCCAAAATGTTATCTTTTTAGGCGTTTTACCGAGAAAAAGAACGCCACTAAATAAACCATCTTAAAACTGTAAATTTGATCATGCTAAAATCAATAAAGTGTTGTTGTATGGTGATGGACAACATTGTTAATCCTCAGTTAAGAAAGATAACTGACAATGTTATCCACCCCATACAGCTAAACTTTATTGATAACAAGATATTTGATGTTTGGGTTTTCTGGCGTTTATTAGACGAATGGTATATATTAAATATGGCGTTGGGGGGTTTTTGTGTGTGTTTTTAATTTAAGGTCTGAGTTGTTGTATATATAGGATTTTTTGGCCGTTTTTAGGCGGGATTTTATTATAATTAACTTTGGCGTTTTATATCTAATGGAGTTTTTAGTTAGAATAGTGTGTGATTTTTGTTTGGCGTTTTATTTTCATGAGATGGCGTTTTGTTTGGAGTAGTCAAAAGACGCTTTTACCCTTAATGAAGCGCGTCCACGTAATAAAATTGATGTTATTTACGAAAACGCCACTGCGCCAATCTAGTCCATAGAGTGTTTTGATTGGACAATCCATAAGCGTTCTCACCGTTCTCACACTTTCCACCGTTTTCTCTAAATCTCGACCCTATATATATATATATATATATATATATATATAGGGTGGGGTTCCTCTACAAATGGTGTTTTGTCTAAAAAGTGTAAGAAGTGATTATGGTTATTAGATTATGTAATTGATGGATGAGATTAAATGAGTGGTAAAATTGTAATATTTGTTTTAATTAAGTTGATTTACTTATTGAATTAAGAGTATAAAAGTAAATTTCGTATGCCTTAAATTTAGGAATCACATGCAACTCACATGCAACTTCCCCCCATCTTTTTAAAACGTCAATAACTTTTTATACATAATTTGTTTTTAAAAAAAAAATATACCAAAATAATAAGCATTTTTTTATCTTTAATATGAGTACCATATTGTTACATATCTAAAAAATTACGATTCAAGTAATTCAGACACTAGTGTGTTTTATATAGTGTCTGTATTTCACTGGTGTGTTTTATATTGTGCATTTCACACACTATTGTGTTTTATGAGTGAGGGATGTGTTTAATTGTGAAAACTGGTATAATACAATGTGAAGAAATCAGAAACTGATAAAACACAACGTCAAGAAATAATGAATGTGTTTTATGTTTCGAAATATATAAGGGGTGTGTTTAATTGTGAAAATTGATATAACACGGTGTGAAGAAACCGTAAGCTGATAAAACACAATGTTAAGAAATGATGAATTTGTTTTATGTTTCGAACTTCGGATGAATTAATCGTGGATACAAATGATGTAACTGTCAATTTTGAATAGGTAATAAACATAAGTTTCCATAAAAATAGCCGTTTATTGTTATGATATAAAATCTTTCATAAATTGTTGCAATTATTCAATTACCTTAATGCCCTTTAGTAAAATCTGCTTCCTTGTCGTTAATTACTTTATTTGTCAAGTATCACTGACAAACTCTTGGGTTGGTTATTGGTGGTGTAGCTCAAAGAGGGGAAGCCTAGCAAATTGTGAAGGGGGTAAACTTTTTAGTAGCTACCTTGGCTGAATAGGGCATCAAATATTGTTTTTTCTGCTTTATTGCCCAATAACCTTAATTTGTAAGACGCTGATCAATGGGCTAAATTAAAGCGACCCGATTATCCATCAAGTCATTCTTGCGTTTTCAATTCACTCATTCCTTTCCTTCCCAATACGAAACCCTATACTACCAACCGACCGATCATGAATGGACTTGAATCATGTCCGATTGACTCAGAGTTTTGATGGAAATGACGATTCGAAGAAGAAATTTTCAGTTGGCAACGATGGTACATGGAATGAGGAAGGTGTTATTCTCAGATTTTGTTAGTCTAAGTCAATCAAAGGTCAGTGATACAGATTACAACTAATCTATAGATCTCTATTAGGTTATTTATGTTAGTTAATAAGGGTTTATTTTTGTTTAATTATGTTTTCGAACAATATTACAGGTTCTTTATATGGTTGATTGAAATTTTGTTAGGTTCTTGAAGTTCTTGGTTGATTTGGGAGGAGATTCTTGGTCGAATCAAGCATTATGTTCTTGATTTTAAATCTTTAACTTATCATACCAGTTACAGTAAGGGGATTATTTTTACCATTAGTTGGTTTTGATTTATAATGAAATACATATATTGCTTGACACATAGTATGCTTTTGCAAGTTCTTTTAATGTCCTTTATGATTTGTATATATGTTTTCTATAGATTGTGATTGATTGGGTGAAACAACTTATTCGTATACGAGGGTACACAAATATGATGGTTGAAGATGCGTATGCGGTCGGTCATATATACTTTTGGTTCATATCAGCTTGGGTAAGTCTGTAAAGATTAAAGAATAATAGTAAATAATCGGTGAGGACTTCAGTCATTAATTATTGGTTGTGTAATCTCTAATTTCGGGTGGTAGGTTCATGGTCCTGAGCAGATATTGACACCTTATGTGTGCGGCTTTCTTATGTAAATCGAGATGTAAGATTGTAAGTACTTGTAGTTTAGTTGCAAAATTAAGAGATTGTTTTTCATGGATACAGTCATAACTCATGCCACATATTTTATATTTATCAGGAGGATTTTTTTTTCTTTGTTTTGCACGACATATTAAGTGGAATGGAGGAAGTTATTGAACTTAACCACCTCCAGATGCTCATGTTCCAGTCATGAAGTATAAGTTTGATGGGATAAACGTCATCATAGAATATAGATACAATATTGATGGCATGATACCTCAAGGCAACAAGTGTGATTCTAGACATTAAGGGAAACGAACCTGGTGATTAGAGGTTAGTAGCATCAAAGCCATTTAGTTTTGAAATTCGCTTTAAAAAAGGGTTCTTTTTTAGAATAATCAGCTAGGGTTCTTTTATAGAATAATCAGTTTATATAGCCTCCTTTTATACAAGAGATCGATACTAACACACTAAAATAATCTAATAATCAGATTGCTGATAATATAAAAGTCAAATTATGTGTCTTCCAGGAGGGTTGTTTTATATAAGTGTTTCCGGTAAAAGAATAGGTTCAGGGAAGACTAAAATAGTGGTTCTTGATGACTCTGCATCCGCTGGTTCTGATACGGGGTATTGGGTATTCATGTTTATGTTAGAACCCTTTGTATTTTATGTTTTGTTAGATTGATTTTGATATATTTATGCAAAAAGGAGCTTTAAAGAGAGTTAAAAAAGACGAATCATGTGTTTGTGTTCAAATGTAATCTTTGATACTATGATACTTCGCTTGGTGTTTAAGATTTCGTGTCTAAAATACATTTCATTGTGTTTTGAATTGTTACGTTTGGTCTTATACTTTGTATGAAAAATGTCCTTCGTAGATGAATCCTTACCCTTTTACCCCTCCATGTATAAATCCACTAATTAACTTATTTGTCCCTCATCATATATATTGTGTTAGGATCACACCGGAGAATATGTGACAGCAGCCAATTTCTATGCTGTGCTTCTTGGCAACGTCTCCGCCTTAATTGGCGGAAGTGGAAAAGTTGTCGCGAGTAGCCCTTTCGATACAATCTTTGTGTATTACACGGATCATGGAGGCCCTGGAATTCTTGGTATTCGGTTACATCATGTTTCTTTTGTTATTATAACATCAAATACTAATTGTTTCTAACATAACGATATAAATTATATTGTTAAGGGATGCCAAACATGCAATACATTTACGCTAATGATTTCATCGAAGCTTTGAAAACAAAGCATGCAATGGGTACATATAGTGAGATGGTAAGTTACTTTCTTGTAATAACTAGGATTGCGACCCGCTGCAATGCGGCGGGGATTCTTTAGTTATAACTAAGTGGATCTAGGACCCGCACGTAATGTTAAACCTGTCAAACGGGGAAAAAATAGACGATGTAAAAACGTTCAACCACACACGCACGTTGCGTCGTGTTAACTCGCAAAATTTAGAACGAAACGTAAAATACGTTAAACCAAAGGCGCACGCTGCGATGCGTTAAGTCACAAAATTTAGAACCAAGTATAAAGCAAAAAAAATTGCTGAAAATGAAAACTATAAAGGACCAAAGTTGAAAGTAAAAAAAGTTATGAAGATAGATTGCAAAAGATAAAAAGTTTTGGGCTAAAAGTAAAAAAACAAATATTTTTGGGTTAAAAGTAATTTATGAAATACTTTTGGGTAAAAAGTAAAAAAACATTTTTTTTGGAAAACCCACAAAGCCAACGTTACAACAACCATATGCATAACAATTTTTTCTTTGAAAACTCCCAAAGCACACCCCGCGTTGCGTCGGGGCGTAAAACGATGTCAAATAGTACTAATGTCACACAACCGTCATCGACCACCAACACTGACTCGACCTAAGATATGTGTGTTGCGACGAACCTGTCAAACATGGAAAAATAGAGGTAAAAATGTTGAACCACACATGCACGTTGCGTCGTATTAACACGAAAAATTTAGAACTATACGTAAAACGAAAATTTGCGAAAAATGAAAAGCATAAGTGACAAAAGTTGCGAAGCTAAATTGCAAATAATGAAAAGTTTTGGGTTAAAGTTAAAAAAACAAATTATGTAGGGTTAAAATTGGAAAAGGTAAAAATTTAGAAGCATGTGTAGGTTATATATGTAGAAGCATGTAGGTTATATATGTAGAAGCATGTGAAAGTGGAAACATTTTCGAAGGTCTTATACCCAGAGATCTAAACATATACCTGACAACTGCATTGAATGCAACCGAAAATAGTTGGGGCACTTATTGTCTCGGTATGACCCCTCCCCCACCTAGAGAGTATAAGACTTGCTTAGGTGACTTATACAGTATCTCATGGTTGGAAGATAGGTATTTTGTAACATGTTTTTTAGTCATTAGCGACTCATATATGCTTATCGTTACTAACTACACTTTTCACGACTTTCTTCTTTAGTGATGTGGAAGATCTCAGTACTGAAACATTGGAAGAACAATACTTAAATGCTGGTATTAATTTGGGTTTTTCTTTGTTAAGATAATCTTGGTTATGCTTTAGATGTTGAGTAAGATTCGGGTATTCATGACGCTTTCCTGACATAAACTTGCACAAAATGTTTGCAGGTGGAATTGAGGACTCTAAACAACACTTATTATAAATGTTTTTTTTTTTACCATCTTATGCCCTAATTTACTAAAGAATATTTTAAACTTCATGAATTATAGTTGTAACTTTTAATAGTGAGAAGTAGTTATAGATAAATGAATGTGTCCTTTTTTCCCCGATATTTGTATTATATATACTTTACATTTAATTTTTTTTATTTAACCCGTGTAACACACGGGTCAATAACCTAGTAAACTATATACAATTTATTAGCCTAAAATACCAAGTATATGTATTCCCACGGTTTGAAGATTATTTATATTTTGTGCCATTAGACTTGTTGACCATTTATAGTTTCTATGATCTATGTTTTGAAGTTTTAACTTTATGGTTGTGTGTACGACTATTTAATGGATATGTTTGTTTGATTTTGCTATGTCTTTTATTTATATATTGTTAGGTTTAAATTCGTTGATGGTTTGATGTTCGGAAGTTAGAAAACAAACATAAACTAGGAAAAAAAGTACTTAGGTACAATTTGGTTAAATTTGGTTTCTAACCGAACCCAAACCGAATTGAATTTGGTTTGGTTCGATTTGCTTATTCCTAATTTGATTTGGTTTGGGGTATAAAATTTTGAAAACCGAATAAACCGAACCAAATAAACCATAAACCGAACTGATGAACACCCCTAACCGATATATATCACCAATATTTGGCCGATATATCACTGATATATTGGTGTTAAATTGCTATATATATATAAATTCCGCATTATATTAAAATTACCGATATCCCCCCGATATCTCACCGAGATAACCTAGATCTCAAATATTGATCCTTGACCGATATCCGATATTTTACCATATTAACTGCATAGGTTAAAAGCTAAACTGAAAGCTACAATCACATACAAACATCATCATAATTCTTGTCTAATACTCACAGTGATAAATACAACAGAAGTAAAAGGACCCTTCTACAACAATATAACAAGGTTAGAGGCTAAATCTTGTACATAGTTAGTGTTTGGTGTCTTTCAATTCAATGTGATCGTTAATACTGTTAAACATTTGTTTTATAGGTGAAGTTTAGTCTTGCTTCTCCAAGAAAGACTTCAACTGCCATGCAATACGGGCAAATGTAACGCCCTAACACGTTTTAACCAAATTTTGACGCAGCGGAAAATACATACTAAAAATTTCTTTATAAGTTATTCTTTCTTTCACTTAAATACATTAATCCTTTTTCATAAATTAATTAAAAACTAACATACGTATATCGAATTAAGTGACCACATACACACCCAAGTACCACCCATGTCTTGACTCGATCTTCAACCGCTTACACATCTTGAACAAACATTCATAAACCTGTACAACCTGCAGTCACCACAACCAATTACTTCATTAGCAACCAGTGACATAAAATATATATTTTAAAACGTGCATAATCAAGTATCAACATCTCTTATTCTCGTTCATATAAGTCCATTCGTCCATCCATTCGGACACTCTCGTACGACTTCCATACTTAACCTTCACTTTCCATTATTAGTATACCTGCACTTTCATTTCATTCTTAACAGAAAACAATTAGCATCATTATACTTTCCTATTCACTTTCGACTTCTTTTTCCGTAAACTTACCTATTTACTTCCATTGTTTAATACTTTCACATGTATCACAATAATGATCATAGTACAATATATTTTACATCTAAAGTGTAAGTCCGGGATTTACTTACCTTACTCGTCCGTATTTGTATTCGCTTACTTGAGTCTTCTTGTCCCGTTAGCCTTCCACGCTCTCATCCATCTTGACATGATTCCTATACTTTCATGTCATTACATTAACATCCTTATTAGCATACATGATTATTCATATGAACGATCATATCAAGTTCATATCTCACATATGTATTCCATTAGCCGATTCAAACAAGCATATAGCATACTCAACATCATCATAACACAACCTTCACATATTATTGTCATTTAGACATTTCATCAAACACGTGGCGTGCGTACTACTTCCTAGGCACCATGTACAACTAGTTTATGCATAATCTTCCTAGTTCATTCATATTTCATCAAATCTTCTTATTAATCAACAAGTATCATTAGCACATAAACATCAAGCATAGCATCATCATATTTCTCCTAATTCATCTAACAAGAATTCATCATACCCACATAATACATCAATCTTTCCACAAGACTTGGACATAGATGGTGATTCTAGTCATCATCTTCACCATAACTAACGGGTTTCACCTCTAATCATCAAATTAGCACTAACCATACGTAACCGATGTTCTATACGAGGGTTCTAACCCTTGTACATGATTAATTTCATATTAACTCACGGATTAGAACATAACCCACTTCACCTATGATCACCAATCTTAAATTTAAGACATACCTTATGATCCCCTCGTGATAGTGATCATTTATCCATGCTCGGTTATGATTTTAGACTTCATTCCACCCTTCAATTTGAAGATTTATCAAGAACTAGGGTTTGAACCCTTGTTCTTCTTCTTCCTGATCGTCTCACACACACACGAAGTGTGTGTGGGTTTTCCTTTATTTAATAAATCATGTTTCCTTTTTAACGGTTTTGGTCCCTAAACTTTGTTTCAATTAATAAAGAGACTAACACTCATTATCTTGTTACTTATATATACATGTCACCACTCGGTAAATTATTCCTAGTCAACTTTTATTTACGGGTCACTTTTACCCCAAACGGTAATTTACCCGTTCCTTTATATTAACTGGGTTTAAATTATCAAACCCCATTTTTTGGGGTGTTACAGCAAATGATTATTTCAGATCTTACACCCAGTTTGTAATACACGAACACCATTTCTCATACACATCATGTTCAATCAGACTATCAACAAACTGCCCAATGACTCAAAAACATATCTAGTTATGGCAGACATGTAAACAGTTAGAAACACACCAATACTATAGATTGAATTTGCACATCAGGATACCAATGTTGTTTAAAACCCAAAATTTGATCTAACATTGAGACCATACAAGTCACTCGAACCCAAAAGTATAATGTGTTTCTTATGAAATAGACAAAACCAACATTCGACCATTTTAAGCAGGCCCGTTTGTATCATACTCTTAAAATAGTCTGCGAAGGTTGGTTTTGTCTATTCATAAGAAACACATTATACTTTCGGGCTCGGGTGACTTGTATGGTGTCACACCCCTTTCTGCGGCGGAAGCACGAGGTGTGATCATGAAAGGTTCTCATTGCATACGAAAGGTAAACATACTATATGCTCATAAATTAGTTTCAAAATGTCAAACATTACATAACCGAAAACATGGTTTAAGTGTTTACATCACAAGACAGCATTTTGTCTGATAAGTTTACAACTTTATTCAAAGATAAACAAAGCGACATCCAAGAGCATGAGTAAAACCGCGCGCACATCCATCCTAGTTACCTGAAATACATGTGAGTTTTTGGAAAAACGTCAACATAAAGTTGGTGTGAATTCATGCAGTTTTGTGTTGAACACGTTTGTATACTTTGTATGAAAACATGACGAGTATCTTGTGAAAATAAAGTATTCTTGTGGTATAAACCAAATAACGTATTCTTGTGTAAATAAGGTGTTCTTGTGGGATAAACCAAATAAAGTATTCTTGTGTACGAACTTCGTACAAATAACGTATTCTTGTTTAGTTAATGGGTTGCAAGGCCATTAACATGTGACACGACATAGGAAGTCACCAAACCATAGGCATTTTTCTAGTAGTCGATTCACGACTGAGACACAAAAACACTACTCGGCTCTAGTGGTTACCAAGAGTGGGGCTGCCCTGAACCCGTTAGATCTAACCTTCTGTTCTGCGGTCTTAGTATGTACACGATTAATGGTGCTTATGGTACCCTATTCGTGACACTATTTCTCGTTTATGATACCAAGTATCAATTCTCGTTTATTACATCAAGTATCAATTCTCGTTTATTACATCAAGTATCAATTCTCGTTTATTACATCAAGTATCAATTCTCGTTTATCATATCAAGTATCAATTCTCGTTTATTGTATCAAGTAACATGTATTTCACCCCCGAAGTTATAAAACTGAAAACAGTTAAGAGAAAAGGGGGAGCATGAACTCACAACTTTGCGTTCCTTGCGTCGTAAACTTCACCGGATTTGCTTATATAGCGTCGTGACCTAAACGTGTTTTATTATCGTTAGTCACTAGACTTGTATCGTACAAGTACAAGTCACTGTCTTTTAGGTATATGTTTTCTAGTGTTAAAAATAATTTATATTTTTAACTAAGTATCTTACTTATATTATTTTCTCCAAAAATAAATATAAGTTTCTTGTATTTTGCACTTTGCACCCGAGTTATGTATCTTGTATGTTGTATGTGTATTTTTGTTACAAAAATTATGGCGATGTTTGTATTTGAAAATCATAGTTTAGAACACACTAGCAAACATTTGTCTAGAAAATATTTACTAAGTGTTAGGATTTTCAGAAAATTTCGCCATAGTCTCCTTTGTAAACGGAGGTGTCCATGCTAAGTAGCATATCATTTTCTTTTTGAAATCAAACCATGATCATCAACAATCAACCCTTACGTTTTAATACGCAAAATACTATCCTTGTCGTTTCAGTCTCAATATGTGAAAAACTGGACTGTTTTCGGCGAGTAAATAAAATACTTAACTTATTCCAAAAATTCCCAAATTTTTGTGGAACGTCTAAATCGACCCACAAATTATTGTGTAAAAATATCGGGGTCCAGTTCATTATCAGTAATTTATAGAAAATCGTTTACCGAACTGTAATCAGATTTGTTACATTCTGATCACAGTCTACGGAATAATTCGTTTAAAATTCCTCGTAAGTCCGTTTGACAAAATTCTAGTTCGAGGGTCACAGGTACATCAGTGACCATCTATGGTATGAATTTTAGGGGCTGGTTCAATTCAGGTTTTAAGTTGTGACCGAAAACGTACAGCCCATTTTACTGCAGCAAAAATCAGCCTTAGCTGCTGTCACGAAAACAGACTTTTAAAATAGTAAACGACCTCAAAAAAATACGATTCTAGCGCTATTTTCTTCGTTTTTCGAAAATACACAATTTAGGCTTCAGAAATTCCGTTTTTCGATTTATAAAAGTCTGTTTACAGCCTGTTAAAGTCGGCTGAATAAGTAACTCAGCATGTTGTTTTGTGGTTTAAATGTTACTAAATCGTATTAACAAGTGTCCGAACAACGGGTTTATCAAAAGTTCGACGATCAAACATCATATATGTATTAACTAACCCTAAACCAACAAGTTTTCATCTTCATATAATCCTTTATGTCCAAGTTTTATGTAAAGTTTCATGTTCAACATCTTAGTGTTCTTATTCTTGTGATTTAACCATAAACATCATACTACATATTTTGATCACCAAAAATAAGATGAACAAGGGTGTAATGAGACTTACTACTAGCACAAGGCTAGGGTAGAATTTCTAGTGCAAAGATGATGAGGAAAGATGATGAACAAGACAAGAACAAAGCTCCTTAACTTGCAACCTCCATAGATGATCTTCAAGCTTTGAATGGCTCTAGTAATTGAAGAAGATGAAGAATGTTGGAAGGTGGTGTGGGTTCGGTTATGGGAGCAGCCGTGAGGGAGAGAGAGAGTGAGGAGAGAAGGTGTGAAATGATAGAGTATGGGTGTGATACATGGCCCCTTACTTAAAGATATTACTACTTATCTTATGGATACTTCCACAAGCAATATTAATCACCACAAAATCAAGCCAAGAGATATGAAGCATGTGTTGTGATATGGTGGGTCCATGAGGGCAGATTTTCGGTTTGGAGGGGGGGGGTAATGTGTAATATTTTGAACTAAATGACAACCATAAGTTAGATCTCAAGTATAACTTTCACATATGTTATTTATTTGCTTTTTAGCGGGTGTTAGGGTGTTCGGGGATCACGACTGGCCAAGAAATAAATAATTAATATGTTTGGCAAAAATTTGGTGTCCCGGGTAATGTCCGGTTGTTCGGTCGGGTACTGTTCCGTTAATTTGTTTAATTGTTCCGTAAGGTGTCCTTTTGTACCCCTTTTAATTCCCAACACTTAGGGAAATATTCTGGACCATAAAATGTAAATTCTGTATGACGTTTATTTGTTTAAAAGCTGGTCATAGCTGAATTTAATAAAATTCTGCACTTAAAGTGCGTTTCGGGTGCTTTTTAGTGCGTATTTTAGCCTTCGGAGCGTCTATATGTTAACCCTTGTATGTACTCTTGGGTTTTAATGCATTCTTAACTTTGGACCTACACCTAGGCCTCAGTTCTAATGTCTGACTGCTTCTGCAGAGTTGTTGACATATAGTGTCTTACCGGTGAGTTTACTAGTATTACTGACGCAACGCTCTCGTTAATGCACAAAGCATTATTTTGTAGTATTAAACGTGCATGAATTCACTTGTATAGTATGTAATCAGACAATGTTGACGTTTAAGCACATAATTATAGTCATTAAGTAATAATTAAAGTGTACGGAAATTACCGGTTTTGTGCCAGTTGTCACAGTCTCCCCCCGTTAAAAGAATTTCGTCCCGAAATTCAGGCTGAGCTAACCCTCGCAGGAGTCTTCTTGAAAAGGTGGGGATACTTTTCTTTGAACTGGTCTTCACGTTCCCATGTGTACTCGGGTCCGTGCTTAGAGTTCCAACGTACTTTGACAAGTTTAACAGTGCTCCTCCTGGTCTTGTTGACTTTCCAGTCGGTAACCTCAACGGGTTGTTCTGTAAATCGGAGGGCGTCATCAATATGTACTTCATCCACAGGGATGATCACGTCTTCTTGTGTTGGACTCTTCTTGAGGTTGGATACATGAAACGTATCATGTACTCCGTTAAGTTCTTCCGGTAATTCCAATTTGTATGCCACGATACCAATTCTTCGCAAAATTCTGAATGGTCCGATGTATCGTGGATTCAGCTTTCCACGCTTTCCAAATCTTACTACGCCCTTCCAATGGTGAGACTTTTAACAACACTTTGTCTCCCACCTCGAAATCTAATGGCTTTCGATCTAAATCAGCGTAGCTCTTTTGTCGATCCCGAGCCGCCTTAATGCGCTCTCGGATTTGCGTAATCTTGTCGGTTGTCTCTTGTACAAGTTCAGGACCAACCATACGTTTATCTCCTGCGTCTGCCCAACATAAGGGCGATCGGCACTTGCGGCCATACAGAGCTTCGAACGGTGCGGCTTTTATACTCGTATGATAACTGTTATTGTAGGAAAACTCAACTAAAGGTAGATGAGTATCCCAGCTGCCGCCTAGATCCATGACACATGCGCGAAGCATATCTTCTAACGTTTGTATAGTCCGTTCGCTCTGGCCGTCTGTTTGCGGATGGAATGCCGTGCTCAGATCTAACTGAGATCCAAAGGCTTCCTGAAATGATTGCCAGATTCTTGAGACAAAGCGTCCATCTCTGTCTGAAATGATTGAGATTGGCACTCCATGTCGTGCCACAATTTCTCTTAAGTATATCTCCGCAAGCTTTCCAGTGCTATCCTTCTCTCGGATCGGTAGGAAATGCGCAGATTTCGTTAATCGATCAACTATTACCCATATCATATCGTGCCCTCTCGAGGTCCTGGGTAATTTCGTTATGAAGTCCATCGAGATTTGTTCCCACTTCCACACGGGAATCTCTGGTTGTTGTAGTAGGCCGGACGGTTTCTGATATTCTGCCTTAACCTTGGCACAGGTTAGGCACTTTCCAACATAAACAGCAACATCGCTTTTAAGTCTCGGCCACCAGTAATATTCCTTTAAGTCTTGATACATTTTGTCCGATCCTGGATGGATCGAGTATCTCGATTTGTGCGCTTCATCAAGAATGACTTCTCGTATGCCACCATAGAGTGGAACCCAAATACGCTTCTTGAAGTATAAGGCTCCCTCTTCGTTTGGCGCCATGTATTTTAACATACCCCGAAGGTATTCAGCTTTTCGGTTTTCTCCTTTAAGAGCTTCCTGTTGTGCGTCACGAATGCGCGTAGTGAGGTTCGTTCGAATAATCATTTCCAATGCTCGAACCCTTAGGGTCTTAACCCTTTCTTTTCGACTTAGCGCGTCTGCTACAACGTTTGCCTTTCCAGGATGGTACTTAATCTCACAGTCATAATCATTTAGCAGCTCGACCCATCGCCGCTGGCGCATATTCAATTCCTTCTGATCAAATATGTGTTGTAGGCTTTTATGATCTGTGAAGATTGTACATCGAGTACCATATAAATAATGTCGCCAAATCTTCAAGGCGAATACCACCGCACCTAGTTCCAAGTCGTGAGTGGTATAGTTTCTTTCATGAACCTTCAATTGTCTTGAAGCGTAAGCGATGACTTTCTGGCGTTGCATGAGTACACAACCCAAGCCTTGTCGTGAAGCGTCACAGTATACCACGAAGTCTTCAGTGCCTTCGGGTAACGATAGTATTGGTGCATCGCATAGCTTATTCTTGAGTAGTTGGAAGGCTTCTTCTTGTTTGTCACCCCAGTCGTATTTCATGTCTTTCTGTGTAAGGGTCGTTAGCGGTTGAGCTATCTTTGAGAAATTCTCAATGAATCGCCGATAATAGCCTGCTAAGCCCAAAAATTGACGAACTTCAGTTGGGGTTTTGGGAGCTTCCCAATTCTTTATGGCTTCTATCTTGGATGGGTCTACATGAATGCCCTTCTCATTCACAACGTGACCAAGAAATTGTACTTCGCGAATCCAAAATTCGCATTTTGAGAACTTTGCATAAAGTTTCTCCTTTTTCAGTAGTTCCAGAATGGTCCTGAGGTGTTGTTCGTGTTCTTCTTTCGTTCGTGAGTATATCAGGATATCATCGATAAATACAATCACGAATTTATCGAGATATGGTTTGCAAACGCGGTTCATCAGATCCATAAAGACCGCTGGTGCGCTCGTCAGTCCAAATGGCATCACAAGGAACTCGTAGTGCCCATAGCGTGTTCTGAATGCAGTTTTTGGTACGCTTTCCTCTTGTATCTTTAACTGATGGTATCCAGATCGAAGATCGACCTTGGAATAGTAGCTTGATCCTTGCAACTGGTCAAATAAGTCATCAATCCTTGGTAGTGGATACCGATTCTTGATTGTGAGCTTGTTCAGTTCTCTGTAGTCGATACACATCCGCAGAGTTCCATCCTTCTTCTTTACGAACAATACTGGAGCTCCCCAGGGTGAGAAGCTTGGCCTAATGAACCCTTTATCCAATAACTCCTGGAGTTGTGTAGATAATTCTTGCATTTCTGATGGTGCAAGCCGATAGGGAGCCTTGGCTACAGGAGCAGCTCCTGGAACCAAGTCTATACGGAATTCGACTTGTCGTTGCGGAGGTAGTCCTGGCAGATCTTCGGGAAAAACATCAGAGAATTCCTTCACCACAGGAATGTCTTCGAGTTTCGGCTCCTCAGCCTTCTTGTCTACAACATGCGCTAGAAAAGCAACGCATCCTTTCCTTAAGCACTTCTGTACCTTCATACAACTGATGATTCGTAGAGGCGCGTCTCGTTTTTCTCCGTGCACAATGAGAGTTTCGTCATTCGCTAAAGGGATGCGAATGATTTTCTCGTGACAAAGAACTTCAGCTTTGTTTTTGGACAACCAGTCCATCCCGACCACTACGTCGAAGCTACCCAATTGAATAGGTAAGAGATCGATGCTAAATCTTCGTTCACCAAGTTCCAATGTGCAACCTCTAACAACTTCGCCCGACTCAACAAGTTTACCATTGGCTAGTTCTATAGAATAAGGAATTTCTAATCTACTAGATTCTATTCCAAGCATGCGTTTAAATTCCACAGACATGAAGCTATAATCGGCACCGGTGTCAAATAATATGGATGCAAAGTGATTGTTAATGAGAAACGTACCGGTGACCACATTAGGGTCCTCGCGTGCGTTCTTTGCTCCAATCACAAATGCTCGAGCCTGAGCATTGTTTCCTTTTGGGCAGTCTTTCATGAAATGATCATTGCTTCCACAACTGAAGCATCCTTGGCTCCGCCCATTCCCGTTACCATTCCTGTTACCATTGCCATTTCCATTCCCACCATTCGCATTACCAGCACCGTTGCGATTTCCATTTCCATTCCTTCCTTTTCCCCAACAGTCTTCAGTGCGGTGACCCAACTTTCCGCACTTGTCACACTTCGGAACGCGACAAACCCCTTCGTGATGACGCTTGCAATAATTGCATTTGGGCCGAGTGCCCAGGTATCCTTTAGTTGGAGCGTCATTCATGGCTGCAAGAGATCTCGCCCCCTGAGGCGGGTTAGTGTCACGCTTCTTGTTGGAACCCCTGTTGTTACGAGTTGCTTGATTCAGGTTTGCATGTTTCCTTTTCTTGTCACCGGACGACTCAGCATGCGTCTCGGTATCTTCTGTTGGGTTCAGCGACAGCTTCTTCATGCGAACACAATCTTCAGTAAGGCTGACAGCCAGAGTTACAGCCTCGGTGATTGTTTGAGGTTTGGCCGAAGTTACCATGCCACGAAACTCTGGGGCCAGTCCCCAAATGTAGCGTTCAACACGCTTAAATTCAGGAGTCACCATATAGGGGATCACCCTAGACAAATCATGGAACCTTCGAGTATACCCAGTGATGTCTGCACCTACCATGGTTAAGTGCCAGAACTCAGTCTCCAATCTTTGGAGTTCAGCACGTGAGCAATACTTTTCTCTCATTCTTTCCTTTAGTTCATCCCAAGTCAGGCCATAAGCGGCATCATCACCCAAGGTTTGGACCTGCAAGTTCCACCAGGTCAAAGCTTCATCGACAAACAATCCAGTAGCAAAAGTGACTTGCTGATCCGCGGTACACTTGCTCATACGGATAGTGGCTTCAGTTTTCTCAGTCCAGCGTACAAACGCTACTGCACCTCCTGTGCCGTCATAGTTCATTGGTTTGCAGTCGAGAAACTGCTTGAAAGTACAGCCCTGAACTGCGTTTCCTCCAGATGAATCTCCATTACCATTACGCCTGGCATTGCTTGGTCCACCACTGTCTGCAGTACGGGTTGCCTCGTAGTGGGCGATAGCTGCGGAGATCCTTTCCTCTAGTAGAGCGTTCAGCTCTTCAGCAGTCTTTGGCAGTGGGGGAGGAGGAGGTTGATCACGGGCGTTCACAGCTTTTCTTGGTGCCATGTTCTGACAGAACATAACACAATAGGGTTAGACCTTTGTGTGATATCGTCTTACTAGACAGTAGTAGTATATATATACACAGGCATATACCACATAAGTGACATCAAACAATTATTACTCTAGCAGAGTATTTAATAGGCTGGTGTTCACGTTTGACCTTTTCTTGTGGGGATCTATACGTGACAAGACTTGCTGTGATTATTGTGCACTGAATTCCATAATTATGTATGCATCCATAATTACGTAATCCCTTGCATAGTCCGCACAGTTCGTTTCATCCTCGTATTTCTTCCTTCAATTAGGCCATTGTTTTTAGTCAAAGTCACATATGCGTGTGACGTTCTACTTCTAGTATATGTATATGCTAATTATCACACATAATTGCAAGTAATTTCTCAGTTATAGGCAAGTGCTACTCTAGTGCACCCTAAGTCTCGTAGTGTCTTTTCTAGACTCTTGTAACTAGTTTCAGGTAGTGGATGTCGCGGGACGTTTTATGCAATGAAAACTTTATGAAAATTGTTTTCGTGAAAGGATCCTAGAGATTGTAGACTATACTCGAGAAGGAATCCTGGTTCACTACAATCGCAGCTCTGATACCAATCTGTCACACCCCTTTCTGCGGCGGAAGCACGAGGTGTGATCATGAAAGGTTCTCATTGCATACGAAAGGTAAACATACTACATGCTCATAAATTAGTTTCAAAATGTCAAACATTACATAACCGAAAACATGGTTTAAGTGTTTACATCACAAGACAGCATTTTGTCTGATAAGTTTACAACTTTATTCAAAGATAAACAAAGCGACATCCAAGAGCATGAGTAAAACCGCGCGCACATCCATCCTAGTTACCTGAAATACATGTGAGTTTTTGGAAAAACGTCAACATAAAGTTGGTGTGAATTCATGCAGTTTTGTGTTGAACACGTTTGTATACTTTGTATGAAAACATGACGAGTATCTTGTGAAAATAAAGTATTCTTGTGGTATAAACCAAATAACGTATTCTTGTGTAAATAAGGTGTTCTTGTGGGATAAACCAAATAAAGTATTCTTGTGTACGAACTTCGTACAAATAACGTATTCTTGTTTAGTTAATGGGTTGCAAGGCCATTAACATGTGACACGACATAGGAAGTCACCAAACCATAGGCATTTTTCTAGTAGTCGATTCACGACTGAGACACAAAAACACTACTCGGCTCTAGTGGTTACCAAGAGTGGGGCTGCCCTGAACCCGTTAGATCTAACCTTCTGTTCTGCGGTCTTAGTATGTACACGATTAATGGTGCTTATGGTACCCTATTCGTGACACTATTTCTCGTTTATGATACCAAGTATCAATTCTCGTTTATTACATCAAGTATCAATTCTCGTTTATTACATCAAGTATCAATTCTCGTTTATTACATCAAGTATCAATTCTCGTTTATCATATCAAGTATCAATTCTCGTTTATTGTATCAAGTAACATGTATTTCACCCCCGAAGTTATAAAACTGAAAACAGTTAAGAGAAAAGGGGGAGCATGAACTCACAACTTTGTGTTCCTTGCGTCGTAAACTTCACCGGATTTGCTTATATAGCGTCGTGACCTAAACGTGTTTTATTATCGTTAGTCACTAGACTTGTATCGTACAAGTACAAGTCACTGTCTTTTAGGTATATGTTTTCTAGTGTTAAAAATAATTTATATTTTTAACTAAGTATCTTACTTATATTATTTTCTCCAAAAATAAATATAAGTTTCTTGTATTTTGCACTTTGCACCCGAGTTATGTATCTTGTATGTTGTATGTGTATTTTTGTTACAAAAATTATGGCGATGTTTGTATTTGAAAATCATAGTTTAGAACACACTAGCAAACATTTGTCTAGAAAATATTTACTAAGTGTTAGGATTTTCAGAAAATTTCGCCATAGTCTCCTTTGTAAACGGAGGTGTCCATGCTAAGTAGCATATCATTTTCTTTTTGAAATCAAACCATGATCATCAACAATCAACCCTTACGTTTTAATACGCAAAATACTATCCTTGTCGTTTCAGTCTCAATATGTGAAAAACTGGACTGTTTTCGGACGAGTAAATAAAATACTTAACTTATTCCAAAAATTCCCAAATTTTTGTGGAACGTCTAAATCGACCCACAAATTATTGTGTAAAAATATCGGGGTCCAGTTCATTATCAGTAATTTATAGAAAATCGTTTACCGAACTGTAATCAGATTTGTTACATTCTGATCACAGTCTACGGAATAATTCGTTTAAAATTCCTCGTAAGTCCGTTTGACAAAATTCTAGTTCGAGGGTCACAGGTACATCAGTGACCATCTATGGTATGAATTTTAGGGGCTGGTTCAATTCAGGTTTTAAGTTGTGACCGAAAACGTACATCCCATTTTACTGCAGCAAAAATCAGCCTTAGCTGCTGTCACGAAAACAGACTTTTAAAATAGTAAACGACCTCAAAAAAATACGATTCCAGCGCCATTTTCTTCGTTTTTCGAAAATACACAATTTAGGCTTCAGAAATTCCGTTTTTCGATTTATAAAAGTCTGTTTACAGTCTGTTAAAGTCGGCTGAATAAGTAACTCAGCATGTTGTTTTGTGGTTTAAATGTTACTAAATCGTATTAACAAGTGTCCGAACAACGGGTTTATCAAAAGTTCGACGATCAAACATCATATATGTATTAACTAACCCTAAACCAACAAGTTTTCATCTTCATATAATCCTTTATGTCCAAGTTTTATGTAAAGTTTCATGTTCAACATCTTAGTGTTCTTATTCTTGTGATTTAACCATAAACATCATACTACATATTTTGATCACCAAAAATAAGATGAACAAGGGTGTAATGAGACTTACTACTAGCACAAGGCTAGGGTAGAATTTCTAGTGCAAAGATGATGAGGAAAGATGATGAACAAGACAAGAACAAAGCTCCTTAACTTGCAACCTCCATAGATGATCTTCAAGCTTTGAATGGCTCTAGTAATTGAAGAAGATGAAGAATGTTGGAAGGTGGTGTGGGTTCGGTTATGGGAGCAGCCGTGAGGGAGAGAGAGAGTGAGGAGAGAAGGTGTGAAATGATAGAGTATGGGTGTGATACATGGCCCCTTACTTAAAGATATTACTACTTATCTTATGGATACTTCCACAAGCAATATTAATCACCACAAAATCAAGCCAAGAGATATGAAGCATGTGTTGTGATATGGTGGGTCCATGAGGGCAGATTTTCGGTTTGGAGGGGGGGGGGGGTAATGTGTAATATTTTGAACTAAATGACAACCATAAGTTAGATCTCAAGTATAACTTTCACATATGTTATTTATTTGCTTTTTAGCGGGTGTTAGGGTGTTCGGGGATCACGACTGGCCAAGAAATAAATAATTAATATGTTTGGCAAAAATTTGGTGTCCCGGGTAATGTCCGGTTGTTCGGTCGGGTACTGTTCCGTTAATTTGTTTAATTGTTCCGTAAGGTGTCCTTTTGTACCCCTTTTAATTCCCAACACTTAGGGAAATATTCTGGACCATAAAATGTAAATTCTGTATGACGTTTATTTGTTTAAAAGCTGGTCATAGCTGAATTTAATAAAATTCTGCACTTAAAGTGCGTTTCGGGTGCTTTTTAGTGCGTATTTTAGCCTTCGGAGCGTCTATATGTTAACCCTTGTATGTACTCTTGGGTTTTAATGCATTCTTAACTTTGGACCTACACCTAGGCCTCAGTTCTAATGTCTGACTGCTTCTGCAGAGTTGTTGACATATAGTGTCTTACCGGTGAGTTTACTAGTATTACTGACGCAACGCTCTCGTTAATGCACAAAGCATTATTTTGTAGTATTAAACGTGCATGAATTCACTTGTATAGTATGTAATCAGACAATGTTGACGTTTAAGCACATAATTATAGTCATTAAGTAATAATTAAAGTGTACGGAAATTACCGGTTTTGTGCCAGTTGTCACAGTCTCCCCCCGTTAAAAGAATTTCGTCCCGAAATTCAGGCTGAGCTAACCCTCGCAGGAGTCTTCTTGAACAGGTGGGGATACTTTTCTTTGAACTGGTCTTCACGTTCCCATGTGTACTCGGGTCCGTGCTTAGAGTTCCAACGTACTTTGACAAGTTTAACAGTGCTCCTCCTGGTCTTGTTGACTTTCCAGTCGGTAACCTCAACGGGTTGTTCTGTAAATCGGAGGGCGTCATCAATATGTACTTCATCCACAGGGATGATCACGTCTTCTTGTGTTGGACTCTTCTTGAGGTTGGATACATGAAACGTATCATGTACTCCGTTAAGTTCTTCCGGTAATTCCAATTTGTATGCCACGGTACCAATTCTTCGCAAAATTCTGAATGGTCCGATGTATCGTGGATTCAGCTTTCCACGCTTTCCAAATCTTACTACGCCCTTCCAATGGTGAGACTTTTAACAACACTTTGTCTCCCACCTCGAAATCTAATGGCTTTCGATCTAAATCAGCGTAGCTCTTTTGTCGATCCCGAGCCGCCTTAATGCGCTCTCGGATTTGCGTAATCTTGTCGGTTGTCTCTTGTACAAGTTCAGGACCAACCATACGTTTATCTCCTGCGTCTGCCCAACATAAGGGCGATCGGCACTTGCGGCCATACAGAGCTTCGAACGGTGCGGCTTTTATACTCGTATGATAACTGTTATTGTAGGAAAACTCAACTAAAGGTAGATGAGTATCCCAGCTGCCGCCTAGATCCATGACACATGCGCGAAGCATATCTTCTAACGTTTGTATAGTCCGTTCGCTCTGGCCGTCTGTTTGCGGATGGAATGCCGTGCTCAGATCTAACTGAGATCCAAAGGCTTCCTGAAATGATTGCCAGATTCTTGAGACAAAGCGTCCATCTCTGTCTGAAATGATTGAGATTGGCACTCCATGTCGTGCCACAATTTCTCTTAAGTATATCTCCGCAAGCTTTCCAGTGCTATCCTTCTCTCGGATCGGTAGGAAATGCGCAGATTTCGTTAATCGATCAACTATTACCCATATCATATCGTGCCCTCTCGAGGTCCTGGGTAATTTCGTTATGAAGTCCATCGAGATTTGTTCCCACTTCCACACGGGAATCTCTGGTTGTTGTAGTAGGCCGGACGGTTTCTGATATTCTGCCTTAACCTTGGCACAGGTTAGGCACTTTCCAACATAAACAGCAACATCGCTTTTAAGTCTCGGCCACCAGTAATATTCCTTTAAGTCTTGATACATTTTGTCCGATCCTGGATGGATCGAGTATCTCGATTTGTGCGCTTCATCAAGAATGACTTCTCGTATGCCACCATAGAGTGGAACCCAAATACGCTTCTTGAAGTATAAGGCTCCCTCTTCGTTTGGCGCCATGTATTTTAACATACCCCGAAGGTATTCAGCTTTTCGGTTTTCTCCTTTAAGAGCTTCCTGTTGTGCGTCACGAATGCGCGTAGTGAGGTTCGTTCGAATAATCATTTCCAATGCTCGAACCCTTAGGGTCTTAACCCTTTCTTTTCGACTTAGCGCGTCTGCTACAACGTTTGCCTTTCCAGGATGGTACTTAATCTCACAGTCATAATCATTTAGCAGCTCGACCCATCGCCGCTGGCGCATATTCAATTCCTTCTGATCAAATATGTGTTGTAGGCTTTTATGATCTGTGAAGATTGTACATCGAGTACCATATAAATAATGTCGCCAAATCTTCAAGGCGAATACCACCGCACCTAGTTCCAAGTCGTGAGTGGTATAGTTTCTTTCATGAACCTTCAATTGTCTTGAAGCGTAAGCGATGACTTTCTGGCGTTGCATGAGTACACAACCCAAGCCTTGTCGTGAAGCGTCACAGTATACCACGAAGTCTTCAGTGCCTTCGGGTAACGATAGTATTGGTGCATCGCATAGCTTATTCTTGAGTAGTTGGAAGGCTTCTTCTTGTTTGTCACCCCAGTCGTATTTCATGTCTTTCTGTGTAAGGGTCGTTAGCGGTTGAGCTATCTTTGAGAAATTCTCAATGAATCGCCGATAATAGCCTGCTAAGCCCAAAAATTGACGAACTTCAGTTGGGGTTTTGGGAGCTTCCCAATTCTTTATGGCTTCTATCTTGGATGGGTCTACATGAATGCCCTTCTCATTCACAACGTGACCAAGAAATTGTACTTCGCGAATCCAAAATTCGCATTTTGAGAACTTTGCATAAAGTTTCTCCTTTTTCAGTAGTTCCAGAATGGTCCTGAGGTGTTGTTCGTGTTCTTCTTTCGTTCGTGAGTATATCAGGATATCATCGATAAATACAATCACGAATTTATCGAGATATGGTTTGCAAACGCGGTTCATCAGATCCATAAAGACCGCTGGTGCGCTCGTCAGTCCAAATGGCATCACAAGGAACTCGTAGTGCCCATAGCGTGTTCTGAATGCAGTTTTTGGTACGCTTTCCTCTTGTATCTTTAACTGATGGTATCCAGATCGAAGATCGACCTTGGAATAGTAGCTTGATCCTTGCAACTGGTCAAATAAGTCATCAATCCTTGGTAGTGGATACCGATTCTTGATTGTGAGCTTGTTCAGTTCTCTGTAGTCGATACACATCCGCAGAGTTCCATCCTTCTTCTTTACGAACAATACTGGAGCTCCCCAGGGTGAGAAGCTTGGCCTAATGAACCCTTTATCCAACAACTCCTGGAGTTGTGTAGATAATTCTTGCATTTCTGATGGTGCAAGCCGATAGGGAGCCTTGGCTACAGGAGCAGCTCCTGGAACCAAGTCTATACGGAATTCGACTTGTCGTTGCGGAGGTAGTCCTGGCAGATCTTCGGGAAAAACATCAGAGAATTCCTTCACCACAGGAATGTCTTCGAGTTTCGGCTCCTCAGCCTTCTTGTCTACAACATGCGCTAGAAAAGCAACGCATCCTTTCCTTAAGCACTTCTGTGCCTTCATACAACTGATGATTCGTAGAGGCGCGTCTCGTTTTTCTCCGTGCACAATGAGAGTTTCGTCATTCGCTAAAGGGATGCGAATGATTTTCTCGTGACAAAGAACTTCAGCTTTGTTTTTGGACAACCAGTCCATCCCGACCACTACGTCGAAGCTACCCAATTGAATAGGTAAGAGATCGATGCTAAATCTTCGTTCACCAAGTTCCAATGTGCAACCTCTAACAACTTCGCCCGACTCAACAAGTTTACCATTGGCTAGTTCTATAGAATAAGGAATTTCTAATCTACTAGATTCTATTCCAAGCATGCGTTTAAATTCCACAGACATGAAGCTATAATCGGCACCGGTGTCAAATAATATGGATGCAAAGTGATTGTTAATGAGAAACGTACCGGTGACCACATTAGGGTCCTCGCGTGCGTTCTTTGCTCCAATCACAAATGCTCGAGCCTGAGCATTGTTTCCTTTTGGGCAGTCTTTCATGAAATGATCATTGCTTCCACAACTGAAGCATCCTTGGCTCCGCCCATTCCCGTTACCATTCCTGTTACCATTGCCATTTCCATTCCCACCATTCGCATTACCAGCACCGTTGCGATTTCCATTTCCATTCCTTCCTTTTCCCCAACAGTCTTCAGTGCGGTGACCCAACTTTCCGCACTTGTCACACTTCGGA